>JAZGUH010000856.1:0-105057 GCA_037893225.1 Hippasteria phrygiana | reverse complement strand
CCCCCCCCCCCCCCCCCCCCCCCCTTTGAATCGTAGCAGGCTACGCTGGACGGTAAGCAACTTATCCAGAACCACTAAAATGACATCGTCATGTACTGAAAAGCGCGATTGCGCGCGACGATGTCATTTTGGTGGTTCTGGATAAGTGCCTTACCTCGCTGGACAACTCATTCTATATGGGCTGAATTATCTGAATTGCAATAGGCCTACTTGTCGAAAAAAAAACCTCCCCTGAATCGCAGCAGGCTACCGACTGGACAAATCATTCTCCCATTGCTGAATTACATGTCATGAATATGTAATGCCCGTCGAAGCTTCGAAGAAACCCTTCCTAATAATCGTTGAAGGCTGCGCTGGACAACTCATTCTCCATTGGCTGAATTTTCTGAATGATTAATAACACGTCCGCATTGATAGTACCTGTTCATATCGCATCACATGCACTAAACTGGCGCTGTACGTGCTAATTTTTCATTAAGGAGCCAGTTTATATTCTGCGGATTATGATAAAACATGTTTTGGATTTGAAACTTTTTAAAAATTACAATTTTATGTTCCTACGTATATAGTGTAGTAAATAACTTTACTTGTTTATCAGTGCACTTTTGTTTGAAATCACAAGAGTGTGCACATTTTTTTGACACAAAATAGACATTTGAAATTTTGCAATCTTACTTGTTGAAAACTTTTTTAGTTGAAATATTTTAGTTGAACCTTTCTTAGGGGCCATTCAAAATGTTCAATGTTTGAAATAAAATTTAGATTTTTTTTTTTTTTCATTTTTTTTTGATCCACCTACCCAATTTCTGATCTTAATAATAATTTTCCCTCAATATAAACAAAAATTATAACCTGCCTCCTGTCTCTAGCAATCCAGGGTGTGGTCGCGGGGCCTGACTGGGCAAACCCTGCTCTTCTCGTACCCCTATGCGAGCCCGCCTTTCCGGTGTTGTGGAATCCGTGAAAACTGAGATTGGCAAGTCTGCTGCCTGGCCCTCCAGAGTGTTTAAAATGTTTACAATGGAGAGTTTATTGACTCCAGGTTTGAGCCTTGCCCAACCGACCGAGCGCTATTTGCCAAGAAAATACGTCTTATTATGAATAAACATGAACACGGAATAGTCAGGGGGCTTATGTCGTCCCGTGGGCACTGAATGATTAGAAGATCCTATCTATCTAGTCATGTTCTTTAGGTACTAGAGAACACAAAAAATCATGTTGGCAATTTCGAAAGTGTTGCAAGAGGGCGGCCATCTTGGATTTTCAAAATGGCCGCCATTTCAAGCTTAATAACTCAATAACTCTGGCTCGAAATATCGTACAAAGCTGATTTTTTTTTTGCAAAACCTACATTTCCCATGACAAGGAAGCAGTAAAAACATAGATCTGAGATGATCAGAGCATTTTATGTTTGGTTTGTGTTTATTGGGAGGGGGCTAATCATACATGCAGACTATGTGTTACGATTTTGAGTCAATGTGAGAGAACTTTTGTTTCAGGGCCTTGGTTAACCGATTGTTCATTTTGGTTGAACTTTTTGCTTCTTTACAAGATGAAGTGCTTTTTAAAAATTTTTAGAATAGACAAGAAAGAAAGGAAACGGTGTGTGCAGGCAAAATTCAAAGAGTGATCAGTTTATCTTATATATGTGTTATCATCTCAGGGAATAGCCGCAGTGAGTCAAAGTTCGTTTAGGGGTTGGTGGGGGTTGTTAAAGGCATCAACAAAATCTCTCTCTTCCATTCTTTTTATATTTGTGGGAAAGGTTAGAGGAAGAAAGATTCTGTTGAGCAAGGTCTCATTATCGGTTTTTACGTAAGTGACTGGGTCTTGCAGAAATTGTTTTTATATATATTTATACGAATTGGTTGGTGGGTATGCCAGCCGTGTGGGGTGTGTGACTGACCCACCCAAAGCGTAATTTCTTTCTTTTTTAAAGTGGAATACGCTTCGAGGGAGTCAGTTTTAGCCACTTATTTTGCAAGATGACAGTCCTGGTACATGTATGTGCTGGCTACGTTAGAAAGAATAATCAGTGTATTCTTTGATGAATCATTCCAAGAAGTAGCCGCAGCGAGTCCAAACTTATCTGGGGGAGGGGGGGGGGGGGGAGATTTGTAAAGGCATCAACAAAATCTCTCTTTCCCATTATTTTTCTATTTGTGGGAAAGGTTGGATGAAGAAAGATTCTGTTGAGCAAGGTCTCATTATCGGTTTTTACGTAAGTGACTGGTCTTGCAGAAATTGTTTTTGTATATTAACGAATAGGTTGGTGGGTATGCCAGCGTGTGGATGTGTGACTAGACCCACCCAAAGCGTAATTTCTTTTCTTTTCTTTTAAAAATGGAATACGCTTCGAGGGAGTCAGTTTTAGCCACTATTTCTGCAAGATGACAGTCCCGGTATGTGCTGGCTACGTTAGAAGAACAATAAGTTGATTCTTTGATGGATCATTCCTAAGAAGTAGCCGCAGCGAGTCCGAACTTATCTGGGGGTGAGGGGGGGGGGGGGGGGGGGGGGAGGAGGGAAAGGTTTGTAAGTCAATCATCAACAAAGCCGATCCTATTCTTCCTTGTTTTTTCTAAAACAACCACTATAAAACATTGGTGAAGTTGGAGGATGAACGACTCTGTTGGTGGTGCTTCCTATTTTAATAATTTTATATTGGTGACTGGTCTGCAGAAACTGTTTTTGTGTATCTATGTAATTCCGCTGGTTGTATGCCAGCCGTGTGGCTGTACAATCGACTGACCCAGAGCGTGGTTATAAATCATTTCTTATCTGTGGAGCACGCTTCTTGAAAGTCGGTTTATGGCCACTGTTTCTGCAGAGTGTCAGTCAGCGGGTTAGTTTTGTGGCACTGACAATACAACAAACGTCCGGGGGCCAATTATTTATGTCTTTCAAGAGAGCGGAGTTTTAAAAACTCGTCTCTGGTCTTGGCCACGCTAGACATGTTTTGTGCGTGACAACATGTGACTTCTTGTTTTAATTTATACTCAATGACTTATTTTTACTCATCTTGCAGAAACAGTGGCTAAGACTGACTCCCTCGAAGCGTATTCCATTTTAAAAAATGAAAGAAATTACGCTTTGGGTGGGTCAGTCACACATCCACACGGCTGGCATACCCACCAACCTATTCGTAAATATACAAAAACAATTTCTGCAAGACCAGTCACTTACGTAAAAACCGATAATGAGACCTTGCTCAACAGAATCTTTCTTCATCCAACCTTTCCCACAAATAAAAAAAGAATGGAAAGAGAGATTTTGTTGATGCCTTTACAAATCTCCCCCCCCCCCTCCTCCCAGATAAGTTCGGACTCGCTGCGGCTACTTCTTGGAATGATCCATCAAAGAATCCACTGATTATTCTTCTAACGTAGCCAGCACATACCAGGACTGTCATCTTGCAGAAATAGTGGCTAAAACTGACTCCCTCGAAGCGTATTCCACTTTTAATAAAAGAAAGAAATTACGCTTTGGGTGGGTCAGTCACACACCCACACGGCTGGCATACCCACCAACCTATTCGTAAATATATACAAAAACAATTTCTGCAAGACCCAGTCACTTACGTAAAAACCGATAATGAGACCTTGCTCAACAGAATCTTTCTTCCTGCAACCTTTCCCAGAAATAGAAAAAGAATGGAAAGAGAGATTTTGTTGATGCCTTTAACAACCCCCACCCTCCCTACCCCCTAAACGAACTTTGACTCACTGCGGCTATTTCCTGAGATGATCAAAAAAATGAGATAAACTGATCATTCCTTGAATTTTGCCTGCACACACCGGTTCTTTCTTTCTTGCTATTTTCAAAATTTAAAAAGCACTTCATCGTGTAAAGAACAAGAAGTTCAACCAAAATGAACAATCGGTTAACCAAGGCCCTGAAACAAAAAGTTCCATCACATTGACTCAAAATCGTAACACATAGTCTGCATGTATGATTACGCCCCCTCCCAATAAACACAAAAACAACATGGCTGCCATTCATTAGCTTACCACTGGAACTGAAAGCATCAATTTTCAACCTTTGACATAAACAATTTGGGGTATAAAGCCACCAAAATTGATTTAATATGACATTCACAAGTTGAGTGATAGTCAAAAAGGGTTTCCAAATGGCGGCCATTTTGAAATCCAAGATGGCCGCCATCTGCAGCACTTTAGATTTTGCCAACATTGTTTTTCTTGTTCCTTAGGGTCTAATTAAGGTATCTAGCTAGGTGGCATGTTCTAATCATTCGGTGCCCACGGGACTATATTTCATGACATAAGCTCCCTGACTAGAAGGTTAATACTGCCTTCAGAACTTGCAAACCTTGCATGCTTGTCGGGATGGCGAGTAACACAATCTGGGGGGTTTTTCGAGGGGAAAAAATGAACAACGAAACGCTAACGTGAAGCGTTGAGGCATACTTTTTTTTTATTGTAAAAAGTATTTATTAATAACAATTTAATTGCTTATTACGTATGAGTGAATACTGTAAAAGAAAAAAAAAGCTGTAGAAGGTCCTCTGTTTCTGCCCAATTCTGACTGGTTTTGACATTATTAATAAACTCCGTATTTTTGGTAGGCACTGCGGGGGACGTATTAAGCCATGAACCCCAAACATGGCGGGCAGCGCCGGCACTCTGCCCTTAACTTTGCAGTGAAATCACCACATAACATGAGACAGGCGATCTATTTATAGTCTACAAAAATGGTGTATTTCCTATCCATGGTAGCAGCTTAAAAATGATAATTTTCACCAAAATGTGACCAAATTATTCCGATTGTATTGCAAAGAAGTTGTTTTCAAAACTTAAACTACTGTTGTTACCCTTTTGGTTACCCCCGGTGTAATTGTCATATTTTGACCCTGAAAGCTTCTCAAAATGTGGTTTTTTGTACACTCAGCTATATTTAAATCTATGCAAATTAGTGGGCGTATCCATTTCAACATTCATTGAGAAATGCTTCTCTGCACTTGGGGCTGCTCGCACGTGGTTCGTGCCTCCTGCCTGATAATATAATTAGCTCTAAATAAATCAGCCGATTCTCTAGTCTAATGGGCGGGCTGAAATAAAATATCCTCCACCCCAAGAGCCCTGAAACTTTTAAAGTGATTGACAGCTCAACTTTTGCGAGGTATACGATTATTTATACATTGTAATACTATGTAACAGAATGTATACAATGGGTTTAGCTCCAGAGGTTCTTTGTGTAGGCCGCCCCTGGACAACTGCAAAGCCTGCGAAAATAAAACAAAAAATATTCCATGCCAACCACCACACACGGCATCTGGCCTGTGAAGTACCGGTACATTTATCCAGCGGGCATTATCACCAGCGACAAAATGAGCGAGGTGATGGAGAGATCGACGTATTGCACAAATCCAGCCAGGTGGAGCTCGACTACCAGTATTTAAAAGTAATCCTAAAGGTTTCATTAAAAATATTAAAACATTTCCATCTTTAAAAGGGGAACAAGGGAAATTCTCTGGTCACATCGAACATACCGATTATTATATAACGTACTAGTGGCCTTCTATTTTTATTTTCTTATCTGACGAAATCTTGTGGTTAAAAACTCTAGAAGTTTTAGCCAACATTTTTTTTTCGGTTCGGGATCATTCTTTTAAAATGCCAATTCAATTACAAAATATGTGATTAATATGTGATTCAGCAACTCGCAGACTAATAAATAGGGGAGAAAACAACTTTTTTTTGTTTTAAGTATAAGTTTAGAATAATGGACAAGCTGTCAGTAAATCTGGGATAAGATGAAAAATATATTAAAACGTTCTAAATAAAGTATACAATCAGCGTACTGCTGACACTGCAGACCCCGCAGACAGCACTTCATTCTAATAAGAAAGAAGCCTATTACCACCTCGGCTCTGGCTGGTGGCGGAAACCAAAAATAAACGCACACGGAGAGCCATGTGACAACAATGCCATCCTTCAGGAGGTCGGCTAAAGCATGGAGGAAGGTTAGTCCTTCCTCCATGGCTAAAGTATCTTTCTGCCAAGCCCCGGAAGAATGCAATACAAGAACCATTTTTTGCATACAGAGACAATTTTCGGACCATGGAATGATGTAAGAAATTAGAAGCAGCATGCTTTTCCCTCGTGCCAATCACCCTTGGCCCCTTGCGTACGGTTGACACAAATACGTACATATTGAAAATTGCCACCTGGCCGGTTGACGTCTATACACGCCAGTTTCTGCATTTTCAATTGATTATTGGGGTTTTGTGTACGTTATGCTTGGCTTCTCAAGCCTCTTGTTTCCGTTTTGCTTGGCTGCACAAGCCGGCATGGTGACACCCCCCCCCCCCCCCCCCCCCCTCATATGAAATCCGGGGTCAAGGGGCTAGAATTGCCAGTGCAGAGCTCGACAAATCCCGGGCCCGGACGACAGGCCTCCGGGCAACAGGAGTTTCCCGTGATAGAGCCTGCCGGACCACCAACTGTATTGTACATGTTTTTCAGAGAATCAAACTCAATAATCATGGACCAGAACACAAAGTTGCACAGATCAGCAGGTACAAGCAAAAATAACATTAAACATTCACCCACAAATAAAGTTCAATATCATCGCCATTCAGTGACTTCGTATTCCGAGAAAAATAAGTGGAATACTCGTTCGCACAGAGCTAGCTGCCATCTTTATGCCACTGGTACCGCGCGCTGTCCATGTCCTGGCCGTGCAACAGTTTAACGAAACCAGCAGCCTCAACAGATTGCGCGTGCATGATCGATGTCAGTCACTTTTCATAGACTTGTTCCCGATCCTTCCCATTATCTTTTGGCTTAAAAAATAACGAAAAATATTAACTATAGCAGAACATTTCGCGCAAGTATCAGGGGTGTATTTCACGGGTTAGTAATTTATTTTGGCTTGTACGCACTACTCACGCTTACTTTGCGTAACTTAGAAAATGATGGAGGGACCGGGAACTAGTCTATGATTGATCGCGATGTGCTGAACTAGTTTCCGCCGCATGCAATGAAAAATACAAATGCATAATAGAGGCCGAAACCAGTCTGCACGTACGGGTAAACACTTTTGGAGTGCACGGTGGGGCACTTCTAACATTGTCTTAATATTAAACAATTTGAGGGAATGCACTGTTTTATTCGGAGCGCATTTAGGTTGGAATTCAGGGTTTGATAATTTCCATTTGTTTAATAAAGTGACTTTCCCGGACATTTAGAATGGTACAAAATGGTTGGAAAACGGCATCAGGCACTCTAAGACTGATTTTCAACTTTTTTGTTTCAGAATCGGAATTTTTTGTCGGATTAATTAGGTTGGCTGTGTTTTTGCACCGATTCACCGAGTAGAGCCGCGTTTGGGTTCGAGGTCAAGATTTGTTTTTATACTGTAGGGGATATTTTTAAAATTTCAAAACATTTACAAAAAGTACAAAATCGCTGGGAAAAGTAATTCGTCCATTGCAAGTAGTCGTGCACACCATGGTATTCTGGTCATTAGGCAAAAAACGAAATTGTTGTGTCGCCCTCAAACCGACCGACCGTAAAAATCGACAGATTCAGGGTCGGCGTTTTTTTAAAAACATATCAATAAAAACATAACTCGGCCTTTAAGTCTCAAAAAGTGTTAAACCAGGGTGTTCGTTTAATGTGTAGGCCTAAACACGCCCGGGTGAGCGTGAATACGAAATTCGAAATACGAAATTCCCGACCGACTGACCCTCTTTTCTCTCCACCATCCAGGAACGATAAAAACATACATTTATTATTGATTTTAACATTGGAATTAAACCAAATAATTTGACCAAAAAAATGATTGAAATTTCTAAATTTTTGTAGTTGTAGCCAAGCCCTAACAACATCTTTAAGGAAGTTGTCTTTTAAAATATGTAATGGAAAATTCGAAGGAGAAAATGTTTAATTTCCAAATAATATCGTAAATTCTAGCCTGCTTAACAAAATACAATTGACCGAGATCCCCTGGGATGTTTTGAGGTATTTCGCAACCAGTGTGTGATGTCACGAGTGTAGATTGGGCAGTTGAAGACAACACAGCTTTGCAACTTTCCCTCCGTTCACCACCGCCGCGTCGTGCAGACTATCCACACAGCGATTTGCTCTGACTAGTATTATGACTGTAATGCGGACGTGGTATAATCCACACTGGAAACTGGCACCCGACGCGTGCATATTAAAAATGAGTACTGACGTCCGGGGCCAGCTGAAAAAAGACGTCGAGATGAATACAAAAATATAGCATTAAGCTGGGCTGTGGATAAACTCCCGAGGCGTGTGGAAAATTATATTAAAATTGCAGGATTCTGGACTGATAGAGTTGAAAAATGCTTACGCAAACCTACCGGACGAGTATACTGCACCCGACTTTGGAACACTATTCTCGACAATTCACAGGCTGCGTTTTTCAAACATACATGTTCGATTATTCATGGTTCGGTCAAAAAATCGCTGTGTTCCCTTTTTTTTCCTCCGCGGCCCGATCTAGAATTTATTCGCTTTATTTATAAATATCGATCTTAATCAATTAACCTTGAGATATTTTCTAACCGAAAAATATACTCACGATTTGCACAATCGAATTTTTGTTTCTTATTTAGAAAAATGGACGAAATGTGCACGTACAAGAGATCGGGGGTCGACACGTACACATCCGCCACGCGGACAGACCAGCATATTTCCACATTCCACGGAGAAAAAAAACATCCCGTTTGTAATCCCGAACGCTGTCGCGTGTCATACGGCCGTCGCGATCGGGCCGTTATACATGCATTGCAATTTGGGTTAGTAGAAGTTCGTTCACGGGTCAGTGAGCATATCTGCGAGCGTCGAGCACTCGAAGGGGCTTTCGTGTGGTCTTTGTTCGTTCTGCACAGCTGCGTGGGGAAACGAGTTCGAGCGTGCGTTTCCGAGTGGTCTCGAGTTCGAGCATGCGGCTTGCGTGTGGCCGGCAAACCGCACGCAAAGTCCTCGCACACGCAAGCACACGAAGGGGTACTTACTCGAAATCAGAGCTGTACCTGTACATGTACATGGCAATGCATTGCCATGCATTGCCATGATGATGATTGCTGATGGCCAATCAACTCGGTCCCACTCCCAGGTTTTATTCGCTAGATGTGCGGCGTTAAGCCCGGTTCATACTTCATGCGAATACACATGCGAAGTGAATTTGACATCATGAAACATTCAAATGTACCGTAAGTAGTAAGTACCGTTCACACTGACTAGCCCAGGTTGGACGATGTCTTCATTGCACTACGAGTACGACTGACGTCCAGGATATGAGATTTCGCAGTAATTGAAATCAAAACTTGGCATAACTTTAACAGGGTTTTTTTCACGTTTTACCTCGTTGTAGAGTAGACTAGAAGCTAATTTCATGCCCACACATACTTTTTGTGTCCTTATCTATCTGTCCGTTAGGTTCAGGAATTCCATATGCTACGCTGGCCGACGTTTTCCAGGAAAATAAACTCAAACGCAACGTTAAACTTGTAGACTCTTTTCATCAGTTTCATACCGAGTTACATGACGTACACGGGGCACACGTGTGTGCGTGCAGAAATATGCGCGCGCGTGACCTTCGAAATTTTGCCAGTGCGATGCTGCTGCGTGCAGCGCAGGCGCAATGCACACGCGCGATTTGCCTGGCGACCACTCGCATGCGCACTACCGTTTGGGCTGGCTGCGCGGTACGGTCTTGAAAAGTGTTTTCTGTGTAGTCTACAGAATTAAAGGTCCAAATCTGTTTTAGGCTATAGAAGATGATAAGAACGAATTTGGGAGGTTATTATGGACGACGTAATCGATGTTGTTTTGAAGGAATATGGCATGGCATCGTCAATTCAAAGCAGCATCCTCAGTACGAACACGAACGTTTGAGTTTATTTTCCTGAAAAACGGCGGCCAGCGAAGCATAAGGAATTCGTGAACCTCAGGGACGGATAGATAAAGACACAAAGAGTATAATGGGTGTGAAATTAGTGTCTACAGTGAGGTAAAAATATTGTAATTTTGTTTCAAATTTTTTCGGCTATTTCCAGTAGCTTCATATTCTGGACTGCCTCCGCAACAACGCGAAGGGAGTCCATACTGGGCTACTTTCACACCTCACAAATCGTGTGGTGCCTCTGTTCGTTTTTGTCTGTTTTATCGTTGTGTGACTGTTGAGCTCAGATTAGTGGTTAAAGTTGTCATTTTCTTTTTTATTTCCCCCCCCCCTCCCCCGCCCCGTAAAAAAAAAAGAAAAAAAAGAATAAGAAGAACTGATGCGTGGCCCACCCAGCCAGGACACTCACACAGCGAAAAATGACCTACATGGAATGGCCGCGAGAGGGCCACACAACCGCCTCATTATATGACGTCATCATACTCGCTGTATAAGGCAGTTTTCATGAATGAAATTGCCGCGCACGGGCACATACTTCGCGTCAGTAGTTCGATCCATTCCTACTTCGATCGAGCTCACGACGATCTTTCGAATGGTACTAATATCGTACGATTTAGAGGTTTCCTTCAGTTTTTATTTCGATTTCTTTGATGTCAACCCGAGGCTGAACAACTCACGGATTCCTTGGTGATATTGTAAGTTTGGTAAGTAATATTTTTGTTACCATTTTAGTAGGAAACCGCGCCACTGACTGAATGTGATCGTGATGCATTAGATAATTATTGGCAAAAGTACGATGCCATGGGATGAGTGCATTTGAGTGCGGCCATGTGAATATGCATGGATTGCATGCTCGATGGGGATTTTGATGCGCACGTACGGATCCGACCGTATGCGGTCGTACGTGTATGTACATGTACGTCTCAAATTTCCACGGCTCGGAATGCACCGGCCTTACGAATTTGCGTGCCAATGCTGCATGGTTTCTGTGATGTCACCAGCTCAGCCGAGCACGTGCGTGCTGAGCCAACCAATGAGCGCCACGCTTGTTTCCCACCGCGCCGTGCCCATCCGTGTTACAGTACCAATGGGGAATTTTTCGATGTGACTCATCCAGCCCGCCAAAATTTGTTATTTTGAGGACTTATGAAAGTTTATTTGTAATAGGCTTAGTGAACCATTGAATGAGGGCGCTGTCTACATAGCAACCGCACTTCCATGGGCGGTACGTCGCTGGTATTACGCACCGCGCTCCTCGTTCATTTGATGCTCGTATACCAGTGGGATTGCTTTGTCTGTTTGCCGACTCTCGATACTTGCGTTTTCAATAAGAATATCATAGTGGGAACCAGACACTTAAATTTAAGTCAGGTAAGATGGCGTCAATATTGACCCCCCCCCCCCCCAACTCGCCTTTTCTTTCCGCTGATGGTGTAGTTGTGCACAGAGCCCATAGTGACACTCGTTTGCGCGCTGCTTACACTAGGTACGCGACAATCGGTAGTCACGTGACCTGGTATGTGTGGCGCGGCTGCTGATATAACTTTGTGCGGCTCCATAAAGGTGTCTGATATACATCGCGCTCTCTTCATGTTTATTTGCAGATTTGGGGGGAAACTTTTTTGTCAGTAATGTACATGATGTAGAACATGTTTGTCTGAAGCATTGTATGTAAATTCTTGGGACTCGCCAATTTACTGTGATGAAAAACAAATTGGGTTGAAAATCAAGCATGAAAATACGGTTAAATTACTCACCGAACACGCGGTAGTTAGTGTTTCCAAAGTGTTATAAAATGTAGCTGATATATTCATCATGCTTACTGTGAAATATGACGGAAATCTATCGATGCCCAAACCGCTTTTTTGGTTGCGCAAAATGCGATGCAACAAGAGGTGCTTGCACCTCCACCCTTCTTGTGTGATTTGATGGTATCGTCCAACCGTGACGTCAGTTTAAATATTCATATATCTGGACGGTGCACGCGGTGCATGATTGTAAAACAAGGCGTGGCGGTGGATTTACAAGCTGGGGCGCGTTTTGGCGGTCGTAACCACGGAGGAGGGAAAACAAACTAACCAAGAATGGGTGATTTTGGTTATCTTTGGTTAATTGCTTTGGGGATTTCAATACTTACATCATCAAGTGTATTTCTTGCCAGGATAAAATTGCCATCGACAAGATGGTTTTCTTGGTTATGACCGCCCAATTATTATTTTTGATTTATCTATTTTCATTTATTTCTTTATTAACCCTAACCATCCCTAACCTGCCAAAATCAAACACCCCATTTGTGTTGAATTTTGTGTGATTGGGTACTGTAGAGCCTTGGCACCATCACTTTGCATGGGACTTGATGCCCTGATTTTGTCTAAGTACAAAGAATGTGCCATTGGTTTACTACACAGTGTTGGAGTTTGTGTGGTTAGGGAAGGATTCTAGTAAAAAGCCTTGGGATGTTAGGGTTAATACAATTTATCCAGGATTTACCTATTCACAAAGTGTGTTTTTTTAAACGTCCTAGAAACAAAGAACTCCAGATAACCTAATAATAAAATCTTGCTAGTAAAACGTAAAATACAGGGCTACGGCAACAATACAATGTGTGAATTATGATAAGTATACGAGTATACGGCACAAATGGCTGGGAAAACTATTATAGGCCTACAGTTGTGGTCGAAAGTTTACATACATTTGGAAATTCTTCCTTCAATTGTTCCAGGGGCTTCTCTGTTTCTTGCTTTTTCTTCAAATGATCAGTGTATGAAAATCATGTTATAAAAGTCTTTCTTTCTTCATGCATCCAAATTTGGATTAGGTACACATCTTTTAGATTACATTGTAATTGGGAATTTGTTAGCAGGGCTGCAGTGTGGTGTATGTAAACCTTTGATCACAACTATTATTTTGGATTGTAGGTATGCATTTGCTTAGGTACTAAAATAATGTCTCTTGTATAGAACTGGCCCTGCGTATATGTGGTGGCACGTCATTCCATGCATTGTACCAGCAATATACGAAAAGTAACGGGGCTGAGCACACTTCTTTGTGACATGCAGATAATTACTTTTACGCACATTTCACATTTCTTATTTTGACATGTGACATATTGCTGCCTATTTTTTAATGGTAGTGTACACGATTGGTAATCCTCCAAGTTTTTCTTTTACTTAGTTATTACGAAATACCTTACTAGACTGTTTTAAGTAAATACAATGTACATGTAGTAGTCTCAATCATTCTGTGAAATGATGGCACCGGGTGTGCTGTCAGGGGTTTCAAAATAAGCCGGCAACCGGCGAATTTGACCGGCTATTTGAACTTTTGCGCCGGCTACTTTTTTTCCAATCATGAAAAAAACCACCCCTCCCCGAGCTACCGCTTTGGGGGAATAGATCCTTGTTTTTAGTAGAAATTATATTTTGTTTGTTCACCCAAAAAAGGAAGTCTTGAACAGACCGCGCGCGTGCAGATCTACATTGTATACATCCACGTTCATGCGATAATTATGCGTGTGAAGCTTAGTGCGGCATGAATCATGCATGTCGTGTCAATGTCCAGCCGGGAGTATGCACACGCGGCAAATATGGACTATCGTATGGAAAAACCCTCCTGAGCGTGCGTATTGCAAAATTGTGCAGAGCGAGTCCATTGTTTGGGGGACTTTAAATCATGCAACACCGAAATAACCGAGTATGTACGGTGCATCATGCATCATGCATCATGGAGGAATAAGACACGTAACACGTTGGCCACACGTGGAATTATCCACACCTTCATTTATCGCACACTCAACTGCTAGTCTTGTCAAAAGTTTTGATTGAAATTAATAAAAGTTCCTTCGCACGCGCTGCGCGCCCCCCGCGACATGGCCGAGTGAGGCACAGCTGCCGATTTCGGAGCTGCATGGAGAGGTCCGTTTTCTTGAAGAAAGAAATTGAATTTTCAGACGTTTAACCTACAATTTTTAAGCCCAAATCTCGTGTTGACCCATACTTTATGGTTTTGTACTGCATTTGTCAGTTAAGACACTGTAAGAATGTGTTTTGGAGGTGTTGACGGTGTGTTGACGGTGTTTTGCGTGTTGACGGTGATTAGTATGACCGCATGATCCGGCGCGTTGTACGGCATGGAATACTGCGGCACAGTGACTCTGCGTGCAGTTTGACGGTGATCGCAAAAACGTCAGTATCATTTTTGGGGTGTTTAGTTGATTGTCAATCAAGAATCCTTAATATTGACATGTATATGTTTGTACTTACATGTACATGTACACAAGATGAAACTGTCATTTGTAGTGTCTGTAGAAAGGATGATTTTAGAGTGTCAAATTTATTTGGTTGTGAATTAAAAAAAAATCAACAGAAATGTCTTTAAGTACTGTGCAGTAGGACCTTTGAAACCCTAGTCTCAGATGCCAGGAAATTCCTAGATTGTACCAGAGAGCATCTACAATCCGAAATCTTCCAGGGCCCTCGGCGGGCCCCGGGACCCACGCCATTTGGGGCTAGGACTCACTGCCGCCTACTTTCATCCATCGGCCTGCTACTCTAAAACATTTTGAAACCCCTGGCTGTTGTGGTCAAGAAAAGTGAAAATTTATATCGTTTTGCAACGATTGCTGGCCGGAAATAGTTGGAAAAATGCACTCTATAACAAATATAGCCTTTTGTGGCTACCCGGACGAGTGGCGCGCCCCGGACCTGCTGGCATGCGCGCCTTGACTGAAGGCTATCATCCGGCAGATGGTTGAAAACGAGCGCCGTTTTTCTCTAGTTTTTCGCCATCTAACAGCACAAAACTTTAAAGAGGTCAGTGGAACGATATTTCCTATAAAATACTAAGGCCAAATCCGCCCATTTCTGAAAATTGTAACAATGACCAATCATGTACACTACCTTTAATTTAAAACCCTAACAGTCCTGAATCCTCCAATTTCAATACGATTTTCCACACACCCTAGGGAGTTAGGGTTAATTAATGCTTTTGTATACAATCTAACACATTATCAATTTTCATACTGTTTAGGAGGCTCATAGTCACACTTAAAACGGAAAGAGTACCATATCCGGACATCACTTATTTTCCCTTAATATGACTTAAAAACTTTCCAAAAGTGTAAATCTGATGAAGAAACACGAATTTAGGAAGAACATTTTTTTAAAACTTATTCTTCAAAAATACTTTGACTTTTTTCTGTCATGGCCTATACACTTTGTGCACGAGGTATAAGTGATTTCCGGATATGGAAATCTTTCCCTTAAAACAATGGAAGAAAAGGGTGTGTGGAAAATCGTATTAAAATTGGAGGATTCAGGACCGTTAGGGTTAATGTAACACGAGACATGTACCGCCAGGGTTTCCCCTTAACTTCTTTTTTCACTTGCCTGCCGGACCAGTAATGTTGACTTTTTACTGGCCCGCCAGCATTTTCACTGGTCCGCATGTTTTTTTCACCTTTTAGGCTACTTTTTTTGTAAGTAACCTTTTACGTCAATTAAATTACAATGTAAATAACGTATACACCGACGTCGTGATAATGGTAAATTGGACAGTGATGTTCCAGAATATTATACATATTATTATTAATAACAGGGACAAAGAATGGGCCTTGGGTTATAATTTGTATTTCCAATCCAAGAGAAAGAAAAGGCTCCAGGTAAAACAGTTTTCGCAATACTGTACTGTAGGCTGATTTATTTTCCTTCAGAATTGTGATAAAATTATTCATCGAAACCTTTGGCAATCGGAACTTACCGCGATATTGCGCCGCGCGTGTTGTGACCAAAGTTCATGAAGTTACTGTAGGTATGTATGTATGTAGCGCGCCGAAGGCGTGCTTCATAGCGCCGCCTACAGGGCGCGTACCTCGTACACGAATTCGATGCGTATTGTAAGGCACGCACGTGCAAGTACTGAGAAAAAGAAAGTCAGTTGACTGCACGTAAACGTTGCCGTACATGTACTCCTGCTGCTTTGTGTATATGTACGAATACACACATTTAATCTTGCGGAGGGGGTGTTGATGCTTGAAGTATCGGCATACTCCGAAACAGATTCAGTTTGTGTGCATGTGATTCTGTACGCACGATCGCCAACGTGTTGTGCAGCGAGATTTTATGAAGGGCTGGCGTGACATCGAAAAAACAAATGATATAGGCCTAAAAGGATTGTAGTAGCAGTGTTTTTGCAAAAAGGGCACGGCGGCCAAGGTAAATATGGGGGCGGGCATGGGGCAAGGCAAAACTGGCTGTGAAGACGGAGATTTTTGTGGGGCACCTCGGCCAGTAAGAAGGCAACGACGGCACTGCCCGTCGTGGCCGTCGTTCATTTCAAGCCCTAAATATTACGATTAAGTTTGGACTGCTCTCCGCATCCATGGGCAAAATCAGACCGAGAAGTATTTGGATTTCTTCCTCCATGTTGAAACTTCGAACATCAAAACATCGCACATGTATTTGACCCGTCCCAACATGCAACGCAGCAAGCAAGCGCATGCGTAATACCGAACTCGGTGACCTTTCGTTCGAAAAGGTGGATCGAGCATAAGTGGGAATGCGACTTGCGGTTTCGTTGCGGTTAGACAACGGTCACACCAAAATGCCGGATCTTTATCCACCTTTTCCCAATTCGAGTGGGAACGCGGTCTCTTATTACAAGCTGAGAGTAAACTCCACGCAATCGGGGATCGCTGTTGACAATCTGGCTCTGAAGACGCGCGCGCTTAGCTTATCTTGGCTTTTTTTTTCACTAGACCGCCGGACTACTTAGAAAAGGGTTTTGACTAGACCGCCGCTGTTTTGACTAGAATTTGTCTAGCGGACCAGCATTAAGGTCGAACCCTGTAGTGCAAACGGTATCCAAGAAAATCAATAAAAGAAACTGCAATCTAACCATCTTTCAGAACCTAGAAGCTTGTGTGTCGAAAGTATAAGATACTGGTAATGGACCAAAAACTCTGTATACAGTCACTTTTCAGATCCGAAATTTTTTTTCTCAGCGATTCTTCATCCTTTATCACGTATTGCTATCTTGTTAAATTGCGTGTTTTGCAAGCAGTTTTCTTTAGTTGGTTTTAGTTTGTTGTTGGTCCGCCAGTATAGTTAATTCTTTCATGCGTGAATTACATGTATATACGGGGCAGCAAACATATAGGCCTACATTGCTTTAGTTCTCGCGCGCAAAATGTTGAGAAAAATATCGTGCGATTTTTATTTCGCTTTTGATATGGACTTTGTAACAAAGCGCCGTTATTGAGCATTTCTGCATGTAGCTTGCAGTTTATCACAGTCTGTAACATTAATTAAGGGTCACCAGCAGCAGGTCACGTTATGGGCGTTTACCGTACCGTATGATTTTTTACTAAGAGACGACAAAAAATTCGAAATAATTTCACGCGACGCGGGTAAGTTCGGCGACATAAACGGACACATCTTCCATCTTCCGACCACAGATGAAAAATATTCTTGCCCACTGCTGTGCCATCTAGGATTTGTCTCAGCTGATCTCGTTTTGAAGAATCCAAATCAGGGAACGGGTTTAACACGGCATCCAAGCCTTCTTTTTTCAACTTTCTCTCTAACTTCTTCCGTTGGGCTGTATCCCGTGCCTGCTGCTTTTCTTGTTGCCTCCTCCTTAATTCCAGTATCAGATCTTTTTGGTTTCGTCGCCTAATATTTCGCTGCTTTCGCCCGTATGCCACTGCTTTTTTCAGAACTTCTTCTCTTTTGTCTTTAACGAGACCATCTAAGTAAGACACTCTTATTTTTGGTCGCTCTCATCCTGCAGGAGAGGTAACATAGTGTTGCATTGGGGGCCGGCCTTCCTTTGAGCAGCACTAAACATTCCCATAACCTCCTCGGCATCCATATTGTGTGATCTAGCTGATTCGGTTTCTTCCCTTAACTTTTCCGTGACGTCCATACTGAAGTATTTGCTATACTGCCGCTTGAGAACTTCGCCAGCTGCGAGTAGACATTCTGTCATCATGGGGTAGAATTTAGGGCTTGCAGGCAGTTGTCTCAGCTTGCAAACAGTAGAATCTGTGGTCAGTTTACTGCCGAAGAGGTCCGTCTCCGAGTCGATTAGTGATTGAGGAGCTTCTGCCGCGTAGTCAAGCCGCTTGATATTCTTCTGCACGATTTCTATTCCAGCAATGTGGTTGATTTCGGTTGAGGGAGATGTATAGAACATCCATGGTCCAGTGAGGTATTTGCCCACCAAACCCAGCACTCGGAGCTCCGTCTTGCAGGTATCGCTACTGAAGTCTGCAAGTAAGCTGGTCCTCAGACCCCCACATGATGTACCATGTTTCAGTAGCTCCATGAAGACGTCATAGTGCTCAATTAGTACTCTGGAAATGTGAAAGATGACATGCAGCCGATTACCACGATACCGTTGCAGAATACCACGAGAAAGACTGTTTTTCTCTAGAAAAGTAATAAATCCTTGTGGGTCCCCCTTGCCATCTTTGTATCTTAGCTTGTTCAGTTGGAGTACTACGTTCGCCGCGATGCAGTCTTTGCCATACATCTTACCCGCGGTATCTTCTAACTTCTTGAGAACAGATCTTGCTGCGGTAGCTATACTATCTAGAGGATGCAGATGACAATTGAGTTCATTTACAGTCTTGTTCCAGGCATCACTTACAAGACGCATTGTGGCGTGATTCACAGGACATCAATCGGTCATGGAATTGGCGATGTTATTGATCATCTTACATCTTGTTTCCTGAAAGTTTTCTTCATGGAAGTAGGCGTAGGTTTCTCAGAGGCTGTCGACTGTTTGGCATATGTGCTTGGAATAATCTTCAGCAGTACCTCCGGGTAATTCATCCACACCAGCAACTACACATCCCGTGGGCGTTGTGAAATGAATGCTGTTTATATGGGTACCTTCCTGTGTTGTGGCATCAAATCCGATTGTGACATCTTTGTTTCCGAGAACGATCTCGGCTGCTTGAAGTTCTGCAATAGCTCCAAGTTCCCGAGCCATCTTCTCAACGGTACTCCTTTGCGGTACCTCATCGCTTTCATTCCCTGACCGGATATTGAATTGGCGGATGAGCTGAGGGATATTAGACGTGGGCACGTTATTGAGGGCTCCTTTGGAAAGCAGTTTACTAAACTGAAATGGACTACCCACGGTAAAGATTACAATAAATAAATAAAAATAAATTGACGATGCAGTCATACACACTCAAACGTGTCGAATGTGAGTATGATTTTCCGTCCTTTGTGGTAGATATTTTGTCTTCTTTCGATTCTTTCATAACCTCTTCAAGGGTAACTTTTTCATATTCAAGAGTTCGTATGGTTGTATCTCTGTCCTTTATCTGAGCTTGCAGTTTGGTATGTTTAGCAACTGAAACGGATGCACTCTTCTTTGTTTTAGTTACGAGCAATTTTTTTTACTTCCTTCTTAATTTGGCTAAATCAATTTTTTTCTTATCTAGTTTTTTAACCAAGACATTTTGACGCAATGTTTGTTTTCGGTTGTCTGAGTTTTGATTTAAGTCCTCTTATGCGATCTCTATGCCTTTTCCTTTCATCCCTTATTGATTTCCGGAGGAAATCTATGCGTTTCTTCATTTTCGCCTTTTGCGGCGACAAGTTCACCATCTCTGTTGTTCGCGTAGGTCTACGTGGTGAAACCTGTGCATCTGGCGTCGTTGATGTTGATGGATGATGTGAAGTGCATGGTACTGGTTCGATTGGTTCAGGGCGTTCGGGAGGTTGCTGCACAACAGAGTCGGTGATAACCGGAGCGTCAACCACAGACGAGTATGAAAATAGCTCCAAATCTTTTGCATTTCTCCCTCGCGCGATAAACACTTGTATTTATCGAGTGATTTGCGAGCAACAGAACTCACTTGATAAGGTGAAATGGAAACATCCGTGCCCAAGACGGACTTCAGGTCTGCCATGGTTTCCGTAATACGATTGTTTTTCATGTAGATACGCAAAACGTGTCCATTCTTTATTTCACTAGGTTTAGGTATGTCACTGAAAATATCATTAACGTATTGCCGCGCAAATCCTGGCTTTACTGATGAGACCACTTTTCGTTTTTTCATTTTCACAGATAACAGCGTGCCGAACAGGTTTACAAGTGACAAGAAACACGTGTGACTGAGCAACTTAGCGTTCTCCCCAGGGGTTTATATAACTTACCTCTCAGAACGAAAAGAAAGTTTTCTACATTCCATGCAAATTACCCGAAATCGTTTTTTGCCATTGTTTAAACCCAGATGCAAGGATTGACATCAACAACAAACATTTCAAGCTACAATTCTCTCTATTTGTTATTAAGATGTTCTCTAATATTATAACAACTTTACCATTAAACACTTCAGCTGTTTTAGAACTGCCAAAAACATCCCAAAGGTTCCAAAGATTCCTACATAGTTTCAAGGATTTTACTTTCAGTACTTGATACATGGTACATATAAAAGGCATCCATACCCGAAGCTGTTAAGACCTATATTTAGCCCCCCCCCCCCCCCCCATAAAAAGAGTTGTGTTGCACTTCGCAACCAGCGTGGCCACTCCTTGGGATTTTTACAAAGATCTCGGGAATTTTGGTGTGAAAAATGTGGATTATGCATGCTTACGCATGCTAACCTATGTAATACCAATTTCCGTCCTGTCCGTATGTCCGTCCTGTCCGTCCGTCTGTCGGGCCGTCCGTCCGCATTAAAATTCTAGCTAGTTTAGTCCAAACACGCAGTTTATCAGGTCTAAATGTTGTACTTGTAATTGAAGAATTTGTAATTAAAAAACTGGTAAATTTTTTAATTACAAAAAATGTAAATTGTTTTAATTGTTACATCCCACTGTACTGTTCATTAATTTCCATATACACTGCACATACAATTGTAATTTTCGGAGAGAACATATGCATTTGGGTGATGTGGGGTGGGGTGGCATGATGTTGGGTGGGGTGGCATGATGTTGGGTGGGGTGGGGTGAACAAGTTTTATTATAATAATTGTCATTAAATACAGCCACGACGACACAATCCGGGCATTTCGCCCTGAATCTCAATTTCTATTTTTTTCCTCCCGACTTTAGAGTTACACGACTGGTTACAACAAATCAACCGACCGACCCTCCCTCCTGATTTTTCCCATTTGAGGACAACACAATTGTTTTGGACCATATATTTAACCCTAACATCATTTTACTACGGTTTGCGCCGTCAACGGCGGTGCCGTCTCGCGGTGCCGTCTCGCCTTGCCGTCGCACAGTGCCGTCGCGCGGTGCCGTCGTGACTACTGGACGGCACGACGCGACTGCACGCCGTTGACGGTGCAAACGGCAATCGGAAGTTGCACATTGTTTTGCGAAGTATTACAACTTAATTAAAGTACTTCCAATGAAGGTACATTCCCAAAACCTCGGGAAAATGTTGAATAAGTAGTTTTCTAACAAGTTTGGTAATATCGGCCCCAAAAATTAGAATTATGCATTAGAAAAGTGAGCTTTTACTAGCCGTTGCGTTTCATGTACCGGACATTATCGGAAATGAAACACGATGCGCTTGACATGCCTAATGTAAGGCCATAATATTAATGAAACCATCCACCGACCGCATGTATATAGACATGAGCAAAAAAATCATTATTCTGAAAAAATGTCATTATTTAAAAAAAATAGGTACAAAATGTATGTCTGCCACATTCTTCATGAAATGCAGTTCTTTTCCAGTAAATCTGGAACAATTTATTCTGAATATTGCCGAAGTCTCGCCCTGCGTCGGGTGTCTGTTTGTATCAGAGGACAGGATTGGTTGACAACATGGCAAATGTGGGAAACCAGCCAATCAGCATGCTCATTTTATCACGGGAGACATTGTATTGGAAAAATAACCGACATACATTGTAGGCCTAAATCGATTCATAAAGTTGTTGAATTGAAATGACAAATACACACCATATTCAAAAACTAAGCCTTGTGGAGATTATTTATTTAACTCTATATTCATTTCCTCCCCTTGGTTTTGCGGCATATACTCAAGATTCTGAGCCATTTTTAGAAAGAATGAATAATGGAAAAAAGCCTCATGCGTTTACAAAATTCTCTTGATGTATTCTAATACTTTCATTATCATGGCCTAAGAACTGAGTACATGTACATTGTACCATGTACATGTACAAAATGTAGAAACGATAGGCCGTAAAAGTACGTTGATTACGTTTTCACATTGCGCAGTGTTTTTGTGCATTGAAATTATACCAAAGTTATGGGTGTTCACAAAAACAATACCGTATGTATCTAAATACTAAAATGTTTACATGTTTCATTCAGGTTAAATATTACATGTGTAAAACTGCTGAAATATGTCATTTTTGGGGCTTGTTTTCAAGGTCCCATTGTTTACACAAGATTTGAATAGAATTGTAAACCTAAGGTCCCCCTTTACTGGATCTAGAGTTACGATTATTTCTACATTCTTCTACCTTGGATCAAGATCTTGTCAAATCTTGAAACCATTTTTTATTCAATCAGACTCGTGTGTTTTCTTGCAGGTATCTGACTGGACAGGAGCTACGTACCAAGACAAGAGATACCTAGGTAGTACTCCCAATTTTTGTATTAATTTTTTTATAAGTTTTATTTACATTTTTTAACAATTTTTTTTCCTCAGATTTTGTATTTTCTTGTCGAAGGGCTGTGGTTAAACAAAATATGCAGTGTTCACCAACCTACATGTATAAAATAAGCCTTGTGGCCCACCAAGCTTTGCATCTTCCACTGCTTACAAAGTGGCCTCCAAGCTTTAAAATCTGGCCACCAAGTTTAAAATTCGGCATGCTATGTTTACTGACAAAAATAAAAGATTTAGACACCAACAATCCAAATGTGAATTGCCAGAGTCCCTGCAAGTCCTTTCACAAGTCCTTTCACAAGCCCAGTCTGAAGTCCTTTCATAAAGCTGGTCACAAGTAACTGGATGAACAATGACAAAGGAATGCCTTTGTCGAAGCTAATTTCAATAGCTTGTGATTGGGATTAGGACTGGAGGGCTTGTGTTGGACCTGTGTTGGACCTGTGTTGGACCTGTGTTGGACCTGTGTTGGACCTGTGTTGGACCTGTGTTGGACCTGTGTTGGACCTGTGGTGGACCTGTGGTGGACCTGTGGTGGACCTGTGGTGGACCTGTGGTGGACCTGTGGTGGACCTGTGGTGGACCTGTGGTGGACCTGTGGTGGACCTGTGGTGGACCTGTGGTGGACCTGTGGTGGACCTGTGGTGGACCTGTGGTGGACCTGTGGTGGACCTGTGGTGGACCTGTGGTGGACCTGTGGTGGACCTGTGGTGGACCTGTGGTGGACCTGTGGTGGACCTGTGGTGGACCTGTGGTGGACCTGTGGTGGACCTGTGGTGGACCTGTGGTGGACCTGTGGTGGACCTGTGGTGGACCTGTGGTGGACCTGTGGTGGACCTGTGGTGGACCTGTGGTGGACCTGTG
Organism: Hippasteria phrygiana; assembly: GCA_037893225.1. Lineage (NCBI taxonomy): Eukaryota > Metazoa > Echinodermata > Asteroidea > Valvatida > Goniasteridae > Hippasteria > Hippasteria phrygiana. The sequence continues at coordinate 81,687 of JAZGUH010000856.1, read as the reverse complement.
GTGGACCTGTGGTGGACCTGTGGTGGACCTGTGGTGGACCTGTGGTGGACCTGTGGTGGACCTGTGGTGGACCTGTGTTGGACCTGTGTTGGACCTGTGTTGGACCTGTGTTGGACCTGTGTTGGACCTGTGTTGGACCTGTGTTGGACCTGTGTTGGACCTGTGTTGGACCTGTGTTGGACCTGTGTTGGACCTGTGTTGGACCTGTGTTGGACCTGTGTTGGACCTGTGTTGGACCTGTGTTGGACCTGTGTTGGACCTGTGTTGGACCTGTGTTGGACCTGTGTTGGACCTGTGTTGGACCTGTGTTGGACCTGTGTTGGACCTGTGTTGGACCTGTGTTGGACCTGTGTTGGACTCGAATACATCCCTGTGAATTGCACAGAAAGATCAACCAAGCAAAATGCTGTGGTCGCCTAATACAAGTTAAATTTTAAGTAACAGGTGCTCAGGTCAAGATTTTGCACAGATGTGACTGAAAGACACTAACTGCTCGTTTGATTTCTATCGCAGGAAAATACTCGTCCCAGTTTGGATCTGGAAACCAGTACACCTACTACCACGAGCAGGATGAGTCGTCTTTCCAGCTGGTGGACACGGTGCGCACCCAGAAGCCCATTTACATGCGCAATCGGATGCGCTTCACTCAGGTACGTAGACACGACCAAAGACTGACTACTGCAGACAAGTTGTGCTGACCTATTGTGTATTTCATTCCCAAGTCATGCTAACGCTTGATCCACGTTCATGAAGATTTCTATTGTCCCTATTTTAGGCAAATTCTGCCTCTGAATTTATTTTTCCTTTTAGACTATTAGGCTCACTAGTCATGAAGTTGATCATTTGGCAAATAAAAGGCCAGTGGTAAATGACGGCATTGTGTAGTGTCTAGATATACCACACAATGACTCGGTTTATTGGGTCATTCCGTGTCAATTCAACACGCTTTTGGACCTAACCGTCACGGATTGAAACAAAATTTGGTGTGCTGATTGGACTCCTTGAGAAACCCCTAGAACCGAAATTTCATGTCATTCGGTTAATAATTTTTGAGATATGGGTTAACGAACTTTTGACAAATTAGCATGACCTGCTATGTTTGAACATCCATATCTCTAAAAGTAAAGCACCTACAGAGATAAACAATTAAACAAAATTACACATTTTGAAAAATACGCATTTTCGCAAATTAAGGTCAAAGGTCATATATTTACGTAATTTTTTGTTGTGGTACGTGGTAGTACTATTTCGAGGCCTGCCTGTAAAATTGTGCTTCAACATTTCGAGTTCAACTTAGCAGTTGCTTGTGTTGAATTAAGTTGTTTATTTTTCCTTTCCAGCAACGTACCATGCGGCGTGATCGTGAGCGTCGGGAACAGAGGCAGCAAGTCAACATGCAGACCCTGACCAAGGCGCAGAAAGAGCGGCAACGACAAGTACGCAGGCTGCAGAAGCAGTACGGCAAGGGGCGCCAGAAGTGGTCGGACAAGGGCAACAACCGCTTCTGGAAGTCCTCGGTGAGTCCTCGATCCAATTGAAAACTTGTAAATAATGACTGGCTTTCGAGTATTCCTACTTTTCCTAATTTTCCATGTTTTTCCTAATTTTTCTCTTATACCTTGCTACTACTTTTCCTAATTTTTTCTGGAAATTTCTATTTTGTTCGTGCTTTATTCTATTTTTCCCCCCAAAATTCAAAAAAATGCGTTACACACTTTCATATGAAAATCACACAGAGTGAGATAGGGTCCAGGCGATTAGGTATCACACTTGAGGATTCAAGTTTGCTTGAAAATAATGTGTATTTTTCTATGTCGTCTTTGTGCCAGGGACCGGTGAAAGCCCGGAACGCCTCAGTTCAGGTTCGCAGTGAGTGGGAGGTCATTGAGGAGTTGGACTTCCCCCGGCTCAACAAGCTCCGCTACCCCGACATCTCGGAGTCTGAGGATTTGTGAGTATTTTTGTCAACGAGAGACCTTTGCAAAGCTTGGTGGACACAGTGGATGATAGACTGGCCAGAATGTTCACCAGTTGTCTTTGGTCCGTCTGGCCTAGGGGTGGGCATTTTTGCCAAGTATTCACACCTTCTTTTTTTTCAATACTGACTAAAACCCATTTTTGCAGAGCACCGAATACAGAGTCGGTTTCCCATATCAATACCGCAGTGTTTCATTAACCTACTCCCGGACCACGGTTTCTCTAGTCAAATTCGCGAGTTACGTCACGGTTTCAAGATGGAGGTAAACTGGGCAAGTTTTGCAAACGTTTACGATAAATTGTTGGTTTTTCTCCAATGATAATAACTCTTTGCAATAAGACAATGAATTATTTATTGCACTAAAGTTAAGTAGAGAAAATAATAGAAATAAATAATAGAAAATAAAAATGACGTGCCAACATTTGATTGCTTCGTTAACAACTGGCAGACGACTTTCTTTGCAGTTTGTTGTTGCTACACAGTAACTAGATTTGACATATTCAATCGACTAGATGCGTTCGAGTGAAAAACAGACCACGCATGCGTAATTTAAATCGCAAATTGACAAAAGGGACTAGGTCAGTAGCACCCGAACTTTCTCCCAGTCGACATGTTGGCCCATGTGGGAATCGAACCCATTTGGGAATCGAACCCATGTGGGAATCGAACTGGCGGGCATAGCTGTAAGAGCGGAAAATGTCTTGCCAGCCTCATTGGCCAAATGAAATTGTGGCTGAAGTGATTCGGCTAATGTTTCGTAGTACCTGCCAATGATGAACAGAAGTTATCCCTGACTGAGAAATTTGAAAAAATCTGTGGATAATTGTATCGATCTGAGGAGGGTACTACCAACACCAGAACATACTTGATCCTGCTCCACACCCCGCATTATAGATCCGCAGTTTGTAACAACTCCGACTTAATTTTCAAGCAATTTAAAACGAGCAGTGAGATCATGATCGTGTTCTTGTGAAGCATGGTATGGACAAGCAAGTTTGACAACAAATTGAACTGGGTATTTTATTTTCAGTTAAAATTGGTTGTTTGTGCTTGTATTACTTAGAATGCCCTATTGCGACTTTCCCTTCATTTCATTGTGCCGGGTCACAAACATCCGAATGGTTTTGTTTTTGGCAGGGTTACATGTGGGGAGATGGAGTACTATGACAAGACCTTTGACCGGATAACCACCAAGTCCCACCGGAGATTAGCAAGGGTCAATCGCATCTTCCATAAGGTCACCACGACGGACGATCCCGTCATTAGAAAGGTACATGGTACAAGTCTGGATTCCAGACAGTGAATATTCATGAGTTGCTCTCGATGAAATTCATCAAGCCAATTTCATTTAGCTGCTAAGCACAAAAATGTGCTGAGCACAAACAAATTGTGCTTAGTAAAAACAGGTTACCAGCCAAAACTCTATGTGATTTTCATGATAAGCAAAAAAACGGCCAAATGCAAATCACAAACCATATATGTGACCCACTCTGCAAAAAGGTCAATTATGTTGCAAAATTTGAAAATAGTGTTTTATATATAGCTGGAACGGCCATTTTATAAGCTTTCATATGGTATATGTCTGAGGCCTGTAGCATTTTGCATTCACAAGATATTTGGAAATTTGCATGTTTTTTTCCAGGAATTTCTTGAAATACCTTGAGGAGAAAAAAGCCATTTAAAAAAAAAAGAAGCAAAGCAATAGATTGAAGCACTCGACACAAACATTCTTTTTCCAACTTTATTCACTGAAATCAAAGATTTTGGTTATGAACTAGAATAACATAGGTATCAAAGATGCAAAAGGTTCCCTTCCTTAAAAATCACTTGTTTGAAGAATTGTTTACCCTCTTCACATAAAACGGCATATTACGCGTAAAAGCATACAGCAACTTATGTGCCCTTTTTGCAGAGCGGGTCACATATATCACATGAAAATTTGGTTGGTAATCCTGTTTTTTGAACCCCTTGAGCCTGGGTGTTATAATGGAGGTGCCTGGGTGCCATGCAGGCTTGTGCAGCCAAGCGAAACGGACACAAGAGGCTTGTGCAGCCAAGTGTAACGTACACGGTAGCCCAACAATGGATTGAAAATGCCGAGATTGGCGTGTATAGATGTCAACCGGCCAGGCGGTAATTTTCAATCCGCCTCGATAAGGTCATCCGGGCTCAATGGGAAGAATTTACATGCTAAGCAATGTGGTGCTTAGCAGTCCCATGCTTTTTACAATGGTAAAAACCTGTTGTAATTTGCTGGATTTAGCAGTTAACACAAACTACATGGTGTGTTGGATATTGTTGTATTCAGCCGGGTAGCAGCTAAATATACCTGTTGAATTGTGTCGCGTTTAGGAGGGTGGACACAGACTTCTAGTAAAATGTCAGTTTGATTTTGTTGGATTTGGCAGGTTTTATACAAACAAATACCTGTTGTATTTTGTTGGATTCAGCAGGGTAGATGCAGGATTCCAAGGCTGTGTGCAGGTGGTACACTGCAGAATCCAAGAAAATTTGCTGTTGGATTTTGTAGTTTTTAGCAGGCTTCTCATTTTGGCTATATGAGAAAACATTAAAGGGGGTTAACCCCTTGAGTACGGTATTTTACGGGAGACGTCGGGGTGCCGCGACGGCTCTGGCAGCCAAGCGAACCGCTACAATGTGTTTGTGCAGTCAAGCGTAACCTTTACACAATAGTCCAACAATGGATTGAAACTGCACAAACAGCGGCCAATGGCGTCATCTGGCCTGGTGGCACTGTTTAATCCAACAATGGATTGAAACTGCACAAACAGCGGCCAATTGCCTCATCCGGCCTGGTGGCACTGTCTTTTTTTGCGCCAAATTCCGTCATCCGTACGCAAGGGGTTAAGGCTAATGTTATCATATTTTAAGTTACCGAGACAAATTGTTTTACGTAGTATTGCTTTGACAGTTGTAAATAAGGCCAGTGGGATCAGGGACATATCAATTTGTAATTAATGAAATGACATCAGAGCCTACATTTACACAGAAAATAGGGCAGGCATCTCTGATCCAAAAAGAAGTTTTTTCATGTTGAAACTTGAAATCATTACAAATGATTTCACATTGATTTCCATCGTTTGTCAAACCCACATTGCAGTTGGCTGGTAAAGGCAAGGTGTTCGCTACCGACATCATTTTGGCCACGTTGATGTGCTGCACACGTTCCGTCTACTCCTGGGATATTGTCGTACAGGTAAGATCGGGAGTCTACATTTTAATCGACCAGTTGATCAAGCCCCGCCCACTGTGCATGTGGGTAAACATGTAGTCGGGCACCACTTTTGTCAGACTTTTGTCGCAGCTGTGACTGGACAATACTTCAAGGGGCGGAGCTTAATTGATCTTTTTATTGCACTATGAAAGGGGTTATCCATTTTGGTAATTTTCACAAGCGTACAAACTGCGCTATCTGCGTTGGGTTGGCCTGGAAAAACTCTTCAAAATGAGCTTGCCATGGACTAGGACAAGTCGAGTCACTCTAGTTACAGGCTGGCTCCGTGATTTGTACATGCATGATGAGAGTCCGTGGTAAGACCAATCCTTTCAATCCCGTGTTCTTCACTGTGTGTACACAAATATGTACTTCGCATCATTTCACTAAGCACAAACAAATTGCTAAGCACAAATATTTGCTTAGCATGAAAAGTCTTCATTGGTAAATACAGGATTACCAACCCAATTTTGATGTGAAGGGTATATCGCTTGTGGCTGGCATTCAGCTGTTGTTTGCTTAGCATGAAAATCCCATCGCCTTTTGGCTGGTAACCTGTTTTAACTAAGCAAGTTTTTTGGGGGCTAAGCTAATTTTTGTGCTGAGCAGCTCCGCGAAATTGGCCCCAGGTGTGCATTAGGTGTATTAGATATATTGTTAATCATCTGACTTTTGTTTGAGGTTTTTTGTTCAAAAAGGCACTTGACTCTGAATACCCATTGAGTTTGCACCAATGAGGAAAGTGCTTGGTTCAAGTTTAGTTAGATAATTGCGGCCTAAATTTGATCTTGTTTCCTCCCCAGCATGTTGGTGGCAAGCTCTTCTTTGACAAGAGAGATGACCCAGAGTTTGGTAATTAAATATCTGTGCTGCTTTTTTATGTCTGAGTATGAACAAGTAAGTTATCCATGGAGCAGCCTTGAAGTGAGTGTAAGAGGGGTTCCCTCTTGTAGTTCCAGAACTTATACTTGAGCGTACATGGCCGGCAAAGTTGCACTTCCTACAATTTGTGTACGTATTTCTATTTGTTTTTTTACTTTTTGGGATATTGAAAAAGTCATGGTTTTGCACATTTATCTTGCCCCAAGACCAAGTTTTTAAGGCCCAAGGCCTTGAAAGACCCAAGACCTCAAAAAATGCGGTCTCAAGACTGGTTTCAATACCTACATCACTTTGCCAACATGAGGAAAGATGGCTTGTATTGTGTTTCAGAGGTCAAGGTTTAAATCCTGCTCATTTTCCTTGTCAGAGTTCTTTATTTCTTGTTACAATTTTTATTGTCTCGCCTGAACAAAGTTCAGAAAGAGACTATGCAATCACTATTTCTGTACGTAGTCCGTATGTAGTCCGTATGTGTCATTTTGGTTAAAGTTTCGACAAATTGGTCTTATACGCAAATTTGAAGTCCAATTGCAATTAAACTTGGGTCATGCATTCAATAGTGCAACCTTGAGCAAGCTCGATCAAGGACCAATGGTTAACTAGTGGTTGGTTCGTGACGTACGTATCGCATGAGCACTGAAGTTAAAGTGCGAACGACTTTAGTCGAACTATTGTCATGTCAGGGTGACCATGAGAATATGGCGGTGGCCAGTTTGTTTACGTTTTTGGACGAGTTCATAGATGAAAGCGAGACGGACGATATTTGCTCAGTATATCAACAATGTCACAAGTTGTAACGTGTGCATTATTTCAACATGTTCAAAGAAAGACAAAGTAACAAAAAAGCTTGACTCCAGTTCAATATGCAAGTGATGTTTTGGGTTTTTGTTTTTTCCAGATTTGCTGACAGTGAATGAGACTGCCATTGAGACACCACAGGATGAGGGTAACCACATGAACTCCCCCCGCAACTTGGCCCTAGAAGCCACCTTTATCAATCACAACTTCTCCCAGCAGTGTCTCAAGAAGGTAAGAGGCCCTCAGCTGTATCCTGCAGGATAGGATTGTGTTTCAGTCACAGGCTTTCAAGTATTCCTACTTTTCTTACTTTTCCTACTTTTTACTTGGAATTCATAATTTTCCCTACTTTCTGACCCATAAAATCAAATTTCATTGAATATTTTTCAATGTTTTACACATTGCCATATGAAAGTCACACAATGAAGGTCTTGGGTGCAGGAGTACTGCAACTTTACTTCCAAGAGCTTACTTGAGGATGGAGCACAACTCTAGTAATAGGAAATATCGCAAAATGCAATACATTTTGCACGAAAAGCGAGACAAACTTGAAAATGATTAGCAATTTTTTTGCTACCATTTTGAATTTAAATGCTTGGTGGCCATCTTAACAAATAAAAAAAATAAAAAGGCCCTCATCGTCCTCTTTTTGAAAAAACCTAGACGATCAGCTGGTTTTTTTTTTACTGAAACTGAAAAAAATATGTTTTTGAATCCAACACTTAGATTACATTCACAATTACACTGCAGGAACCAAAACCCAGAACCATGGTGTAACTTGTTTATTTTGTTAATAACAAGAATGCAATATTTACGTTGCTTATCTTTGGTACACCCATCAATCAATATTAGAAGTTTGATAAAAATGATTCATATATTGTCGCGGTTTTTCTTTTGCTAGTCAATTTTATCACATTGCTAATCAAATGACAATATGATTAGCATAATTTGCTAATCAATTGTTTTGTTTCTTATTTCCATCACTGAACCTTGATTGCTCGGTTTTGATTTTTTTTTTAATATTCATTTTGCCAGTCTTTGTACGAGAGAATGTTTCTTTCTAATTTTTACAGAATGGTGAAAAGTACAAATTTAAACAATCCAACCCGTTCCAAGAAGATGACGACTCGGAAGTTGCCTCTGTCGGATACAGGTAGGATGATAACCTAGCTTCTTATAATTAGACTCAGGCGACTCAACCATTTTTGTAGTCAACTCCGACTCCGAGCAGGAATGGTAATTTCGAATTGAATCTACTCCAAATTTCACGGGTGAAAACAGTTTACAAAAAACAAAGAAAAACTCAACTAGTGCTTGTCAGGCGATGCTCCAAGCTTTGGGACCAACCTCTTTGTGCAGCGCATGCACATTGCACAAGGCAATGATCGATTGATTTATTTTTACTGCAATATATTGTTGCTGTTCAAGATAAGGCTGTTCGATATCCATCTATTTTGATACCGAAATATCGGCAGAAAAATATCGCGATATTCGATATTATCGTGATGACGTCACTTTTTCATTACCGGAAGAACGGAGGAATAGCAAATACATGACGGAAGTCACCACGGCATCATGAGATCGGGGCCACCGCCGGGATCGGGCCCGCCGGGATTTAACGGCAGGAACGGGGAGCCGGTTTGACAAAGCTTCCCTTTGCTCGTTGAGTATTTGGAGTTTTACGACATTTACCTTCAGTTGGCTACTTTATGGCACTCCAGAAAGACTAGCGTTTGTTTCTATTTCAGCATTGTTGATTAGTAACACAGATGATAATACCATGGACGATCACATGCGAGCTGTCAACAAACGATCGTGTCGTATTTTTTGTGAAGACGACATGACATTGCACAATGTACAATGGATGCGCGGCACGTGTTTTAAAATTTTTCTCAAGACGCGGCTCAGTTCGCTACACGTAACTACACCTAACTGCGTGTGCCTTGTACACTGGGGAAAGACGGTGGCATTCAGTGCGGTTGCTTGCACTTGACGAAGGCTAGCAACAAAGCAACGCGCACGCGTAGATGCGCTACAGGGGTTGACCTTATTGCAAACAATTGCCATACCCCTCGATCTCAAGATGAGTTCGCAAGCGTGTAGGTATGTACATTGTACACTGGGAATAAGACGTTGTTTGCACTTGACAACGTACGGCGCGGAGGGTAAATCGTTCGGAAGGTAAATCGCGCGGAGCGGAGATGTCATGTCGGGGTTTAGAAAACGGTCAAAGAAAGTTACATTTAGTGCATGTATGTATTTTTTTATTCCTCCATGGTACATCATGATACATTATATACTATTCTACCGTCCAATAATTGGAAATAACTGGAATTTCGAGCAAAGTAAACTGGACAAATCCACAAAAGAAATATATCGCGATATTCTTCGGTATATCGAATTCCCCGATATTCCGGTTTTTTTTAAGGGGCCGATACGATTTTCGATATGAAAAAAATATCGAAATATCGGGAAATATCGTCATATCGAACAGGCTTAGTTCAAGATCCTAAGTTTAAACCTACCTGTGCGGCACTGCTAAACAGTTTAAGACGAAAATTGTCTTGTCAGTAATGCATATTCATCATAGTTTACTCCTTCCTCCCAATATGGCTCCAGTTTTGAAATCATGATTATTCAGTTATTCAAGCCACCTGGCTTCTTATTTATCAGCAAGGTTTGAGGTACGGAATGCAGTACCTGAAGACGGGGCTGTAGTCGATTCCATCACAAGTCCCTGCAAGTCCTTCACAAGCCCTTCACAAGCACTCCAGTCCTAATTCCAGTCACAAGCTATTGAAATGAGCTTTGACAAAGGCATTCCTTTGTCATTGTTCATCCAGTTACTTGTGACCGGCTTTATGAAAGGACTTCTGACTGGACTTGCGGAAGGACTTGTGGAAGGACTTGTGAAAGGACTTGTGAAAGGACTTGTGCAAGGACTTGTGCAAGGACTTGTGCAAGGACTTGTGCAAGGACTTGTGCAAGGACTTGTGCAAGGACTTGTGCAAGGACTTGTGCAAGGACTTGTGCAAGGACTTGTGCAAGGACTTGTGCAAGGACTTGTGCAAGGACTTGTGCAAGGACTTGTGCAAGGACTTGTGCAAGGACTTGTGCAAGGACTTGTGCAAGGACTTGTGCAAGGACTTGTGCAAGGACTTGTGCAAGGACTTGTGCAAGGACTTGTGCAAGGACTTGCAGGGACTCGACTACAGCTCTGCCTGAAGAAAACAGCAGTACCGTAATCAATACCGGACCTGGACAATATAAAATGCTCCCTAACCGTGGGATTTGGCCCTTCTGCATTCTAAGCTGAGAGGAGAACAACAGGTCTTTTGCTCTGGCTGTAGGATTCTGTTGCTACGGAATGCTTTACATTTTTGCTGTCGTTAGATTTTTGCTGGATTGAGCAGTATGAGTGAGAAGGGGGCTTCGGGTTACATCCTTGCCACTGAGAATTTGCCTCGCTTTTGTCTCCAGGTATCGCAAGTTCAACATTGGGGATGACCTGGACGTCATTGTACGATGCGAGCACGACGCGGTCATGATGGGCTCCAGTGGGGAGACGCAGTTCGTCAGCATCAAGACGCTGAATGAGTGGGACTCCAAGGTACAGGAAGCATTGAGCCTCTTTTTATCGATACTATCATGAAAGGTGTTCCAGTGGCCTTTCATCATTAGATCTAGGGCTGTTCATTTTCGAATAATTTACTATTCGAATATTCGAAACTGGGTTTGACCGAATATTCGAATATTTGATACTCGCCGATCAAGTTTTTCAGTGCATGCCACAACGGTAAAAAAAAAAACCATTGCACGTAAAAGCACGCCGGTGGTTTACGTATGGCGATTGATATTATGGACCGTTCAAACAGCATTTTTTTTTGCATGCCCCTATTGTATCAAGGGTTTTGGCGACAGGAACAATAAACTTCCGTCCACAAAAAATTGCGATTGACAAAAATGCGGCATTTGAAACTGCTAAGCGCCGTAACTTTTCTATTAAAATAGCATCGGAGTCGTATCTGTACGTGCATATATATCTTTTAGAATATTCAAACTTGCAAAATGTATTCAAATATTCGCTCGACTATCGAATATTCGGTATATTCGGGACAGCCCTAATTAGATCCACCGTCCAAATTTTCAGGCACTCTACTCGCCTGGCTGTCTCATCACATCCCTTCGCTGTTATTGCTCCAAAGGCTAGTACTGTGAGATACTCTTCAATTTTCTTCCACTTGAACTACCTCTCTTTGGAACTCCTTACCTGTAAACAGCTTCCCTTCCACCTATAATCTTTCACAATTCCAAACGGAATGTGAATAGATACCTTCTATCCCTGTGATTTCTGTCTTTTCTTGTCTTTTGTGGCCCACATTTTGAGTGGCCTTTTGGCCCTTTTGTTGGGTGAGACCCACTTGCACGCATTTTCAGAATTGTATTTGCTCAGTCTAAAATCCGAGAGCAATTCAGCATATACCCAGCACGATATGGGGCAGAGCGGTACCCCCCTTTTGTCCCTATACCCTATACACTCTCCAGACTATTGTTACTTAACACATACCCCCTAGACATCTGAAAAGAATTCCTGAGATTACGGGAAAACAATGACCAACACAAAAGAGGGGGGGGGGGGGGGGTTCCCTCTGCCCCATATCGTGCATCATATGATTCAGCAAGGCAGGCATTAACACAACTCCACTACATCAATCCTCCAATGTCCTCTGATTCCGAAATCCTCCAATGTTTGTTACTGGGGACCACTGCCTGAATCCTGCAAAATCCTCCAGTGGGTTTTGGATAAACGCCCCAGTAACCTCAGTCCTGCGAAATCATCCATCATTCATTCTCTAATGCCCTCAATCCTGCAAAATTCTCCGTTGCTTCAACTTCCAAAGACCCTCAATCCTCCAAATTCCTCCATTTGAAATGAGGATTTTTGAGGATTTGGGAAGGTTAAGGTGAATGAAAACGAACATGTTTTTACACTGCATTGGGAAGGGCAAAAATCCCATTCCTGACCCAAATTCCATCTTCACATAGACGAATCCCGAATTGTCAAAAAAAGATCCGAGTTTCGAAACCTACTACACAGATAGGAATGTCCAGGGAAATACTGTTTGTGCAGTATGACACATACTTGGTCAGTGTATTGTTGTTGTGTCTTGCCTTGGTCACTTTGAGTGTACATTTTTTTCTTACTTCGTCAGGGGTGAGATTTGTCAGGATTTTTCCTGATTTCAGGATTTTTGGTCGGGATTTCAGAATTTTTAAAGAATCTCTTTTGCAATCTGGAATTCCCGAGGTGTTTTCAAAAAGGTGTTTTTACCTATAAAAGTGGATATAGACCAATAAAAATGGATATTTTAAGGGGGGTACCTTGAGGCAGATACAAACTATATGTTGATCTGGGATCCTCGTGGATTTTTCGTGCATTTCGTGGATTTTTCATTTTTGGCCAATCTCAACCCTGTTCGTGCTTTCTAATAGCAACTTGGTGTGGCTGAGTGGCGTCAGAAGCTGGACTCCCAGCGTGGTGCAGTGCTTGCCACAGAGCTTAAGAACAACAGCTTCAAGCTGTCCAAGTGGACAGTCTGTGCTCTCCTTAGCGGCTCTGACCACATTAAGTTTGGGTAAGTAAAAAAATTCACCAAACAGACCTGTATTTTAGTTTTATACATTTTTTAAGCCACACTGGTTGGTAAATTGATTAGTCAGAATATGGAATTCCTACCCACAGCTACCAACATTTTTTCGCCCAAATATTCTCTGTCAATTTTATTTGGCAGTTGAGTTTAAAGAGTCACTTTTTAAATTATCTGCATGAGTGCCTTCCAATGATGAATATTGTTATCCCTGTCTGATGTGAATTATGAGGATGATGATTTTGCTGAGAATGGCACCCGTGCAGTTTCCTTTTCAAACCTGGCTCAACTTTCTGGGCTCGATTTCTCATGCAAGCAGATTGTGTAATTTTTCAAAGACATGTCGAAATAAAAAAAAATGCCTCGGACCGAGTTTGATGCCAGTTACCGGCATTCTGGAAACATGGCCATACAAACGTGGCCATATCAAATAATGGCTCCAAAATTATTGTCCATAGCCACAGAATTGTACAGTAGATTCTCACATGCAAACGTCAACAAGTTCAATCAAGGAAATTTGTTTTTAACCAGTGGTTGATTCGTGATGCGCCTTTCCCCTGCGCAGTGACATATGAACGATAGCTAGTCCAACTATTGTATCACTGGTCCCTACTTCACTGTCGCAGTTTAACAGGACAGAGGTAGAGCTTGATAACCAGTGCAACCATGCCCTGTAGGTTGTTTCCAGATTGTCGACAAGACCTGGTCGACTGGCAAGTGATCAGGAAAAATTTGCCTTTTCCCAACGTAGTGTATGCATAGTATGCTCCGTGCTTTCCGAAAGTGTGGGGGAAAAAATCACAGATTTACTCTGGCAGGACTCGAACCCACTACCTCCTGCTTACTAGTGCAGACGTCCTAATCACTTGACCACCGAGCTTGCCAGGCCGGTTCGAATAAAATGTAGCAGCGGGTTCCCTTCCCCCCCTCCCCCCACAGGCTTCTGGAGAGCACTGAGCATACAGTGCTTCATACACTGTCGGGAAAGGGTAAACAATGTCTTTCTAATTGACAACATCCTGGATTCAAATTCCATCTTCTCACTAGTCCAACAAGATGTAGAGATATTTCTCTTCTTGTTTTTTGCCCTTTCCCGAAGTAATGTATGAAGCACCGTATACTCGGTGCTTTCCGAGAGAATACATCATCATCACCCAATGCAAACATTCCATCTTGACATTAGTACAACAAGAGTCCTTGATCAAACTTGCTCTTGGTTGTTGATTTTTGCAGCTATGTTTCCCGCCTGAACCCGAGGGACTCCTCCAAGCACGTCATCCTGGGCTCACAGCAGTTCAAGCCGGTGGAGTTGGCCTCCCAGATCACGCTGAACATGGAGAACTGTTGGGGCATCCTGCGCTGTATCGTTGACAAATGCTTTAAGCTGAAGGAGGGAAAATACCTCATCCTGAAGGACCCCATGAAGGTACACGAAACTCACATTGGAAAGATTTTACTTTAATACCCCCCACCTAAATCGGTCAAGAACAGCAAAATCTTGGAAAATATCCAACCCTCCTTGATAACAACTGTCTAAACATGTGGCACAACCTGTTATTTCAAGATTTATGTCAGCAAAATCTGTAAAAAATGAGGAAGAAATCAACATGTATGTGAACACTTTGAGTGAGTGACTATACATGTACATGATGCGAAGAACTTCATACACAGAAAACACAAACTTTCTTCCCCTATATTACACTAAAATGTCCCAACAAATTCTCACAATTAGAGGTTGTGCCAAGTGTTTATACAATTCTGAACACAAATGGATGGTTATTTTCCAAGATTTGCTGTTCCTTACCGATTTTGGTTGGGGGTATTAAAGTAAAATCTTTCCCTCACATTTGCCTCTTTGCATTGAATTTTTGTTCTCTCACCGTTACCCTTATGGGAACCATGCATGAGAAATTCATGTACGGCATTATAGGTTGATGACTTCTGACTGGCGCCCCTCTGAACAAAGATAACGAGAAATTGAAAGTTTGTTGGATGTGTTAACCTTTTGAATACGGATGACGCTCCGTAGCCGCAGTTTGAAAAAGACCAACCTGGTTGGTTGTCGTGTATGCACACATTCCTGCGCATACTCAATCCATTCATGTTTCAACCATATTGAATGAGTGTGTAATGAATAGATGTAGCTTTTTAAAACAAATCTTTCATTCACGCAAAAGGGGTCTCCAAGTGCAATGAATAGGACCACTCTATTCAGCGTGGTACCTATTGTCTGCATTTATGCTTGGCTGCACAGCCTGTTCTTGGCATAGCAGCCCCCTCATCAATAATAACAGCCGGACACAAGGGGTTAATTTGACACCTCACTGTTTGTTTATCCAGCCTGTGATTCGTATCTACAACATCCCAGACAACACCTTCAGCTCCGACGATGAAGCAGAAGAGTCGTCTTCGGAAGAGGAGGAGGATGAAGATAACGGTAATAAACCGGTGCCTTTCATTTTAAATCGTTGGAGGAAATATTTACATTAGATTTGAGCATTTTCCGGATACTATCATCTTTAAATGAGAGCGAGGGTATGTGATCGCTAAAGGTGCATGCGGAAGACAGCTGTCCTATGTGAAACGCAGAAGGATTTGGGGCTAAAAGGTCCTCTTAAATAAAGTGTTAATTTATTTTTCATTTAAAAGAAAAAAAATATCAATGCCGAGTTGGAAAATGGGGATGTTTGCACTGTATATGGATGCATCAATAATGCAAATGAATACCTGATTGAAAGAAGGGCCCAAGTCCACTTAAGAAGATTTTGAGAGAAAAAAGGAAAACAAATGTCACACACTTGATAGCCCATGGTGTTAGCAGTAACTTCCTGTGTTTGGCCAAAACTGATGGACTTGGGCCCTTCTTTCAATCAAGTATTCAAATGTTTTCAAAGTGAACAAAAAAACTGGCAGGAGCGGGATTCGAACCTGCAACCTCCGGGTTACCGTATTCAAATGCGTACATGCAAGTTCAGCAACCTTTTGAGAAAAAGAAATAAATGTTTAGCAACTGGAGATCTGGCAGCTGAAAGTGTAGTCTCTCAATAAATGCCTCATTCTTCACATTCTTCCTTAAAAAAAATTGCAAGAGATGGAAGAAAAAAATTAAAGATGGAAATGCTAAAAATTCATTATTTGTTGAGAAAATGGTGAAAATCTCCATTTGTGTAACGTTGACATCCAGGTTTGTGGGCGCATGTTACTCCTAAGGATCCTGTGACCAGCACTTTTTTAATCGAGGTTGCAACACTTGCATCTGAGTGTGTTTACTGTTGTCCATAAACATCACAAAGGTTCCCATTTTTCAAACTTGGCATCAAATTTCTTTTTCCAATGAAAAAATAGAATAGATTTTGCGTACCACGTGAGACGGCTCTTTTCGGGATGCACCCATAGCAATCACACGACCCCGCTGTCATTCAATGATGGCAGTGTCCGCAAAACGGCATAACAACAACTTTTGCATTTCGGCCAATACGTGAGAGAATATAAGTTTCCTTTTGCTTGAATTAAGCGCCTTTCAATGATGAGCAAAGTTATCCCTGTCTGATGTGAATTTGAGGACAGTGAATTAACTGAGATGGGCACGTAACTTTTCCCACTGTAGCCCTAACTCCCTATGGTGCATGCAAAATCATATTAAAATTGGAGGATTTGAGACTGTTAGGGTTAACAAAGTTCCATTGTCGTTAGAAGATAAGCTTGTTACAAAAATCAATAGCTATAATTTGGTTATGCCTTCAAGTGATGGTGAAAATTCAGTTAAAATTATAGAATATCTGGAAGGGCAAAACTTTATTAACCAGTTCGCGTCGGAGGACGTGTTAACACGTTCTGGCTGTTTTTATACACGGGCACGGCTGATGGGTTAAAATGTCAAGCTTGCCTCGACTCACCTCCGGGTGACGTCTCAACACGCTAATCCCTCATTTGTTTTGTACACACACACAAAGTCCGAGAAGTCTGTGGAGGCGGACCGTGTGTTGAACTTGAACTTGGCCGCTGTGCACGGCCGGTTGTTCTACAATTTACGCTCCGGTGGGCGCACCCGGAGTATTGAAATTTATGAGGTTTCGGCAAGAAATATTGTACAGTTGAAATGACTCTTGCAAATCACTATTTGTGGCGTTTGGCTGTATATCAGAAGTTGGCTGCTATATTTTGCATTTTTGGAAAATCGAAATTTTCGGCAAAAATAATCCCGGCGCGAAGTGGTTAACAAAAAACAACAGAAGGGCTGTTACGCATTCCCAGATTTTTACTACAGCCCATTTTACATTTTACAAAAATGGAGAACCTTTTCCATGCATATTTATCCATTGTAGATTGAACAATTGAAATGAATCTTTTTTTGAGAGGTGAGTTGGTCTTGTCTTTGGTGGAAGTTACCCCGCCTGGGTCTGTAGGTCTGAAAATTGGGATATTTTTTCTTCTGGAATCTGTTGAAGAAGTATCCGCGTTTTAGATCTGGGCCAAGGAAACAATGCACATTCTCACCCTGCATCGACACGAAGCCACCCCGAGATTTTGTCTAGTGTGAAAAGGCCTTGTGAGGTACTACCTACGATATCAAATATTTGTATTAACCCTAACCTCACCTACATGTATTACTACAAAATGCAGTAAGCTGTAGGACTCTTACTACACTGGCATATGAGAAATTGTGAAGTATGGTTCACTTTATACCCCAAATGAATGCCTGGGGGCATTAGGGTTAACCTATTTGATTTTTTGTTTTGTTTTATCCACAGATGAAGATGCATAAACCTGCTCGGGATACACAGGGAAATTCTCATTCTCACTGATCTTCAAGTCATCACTGTTTTGCAAAAAAAGAAACAGCTCCATAAAATTGGGTCCAGAACATTTTCCGTGTAATTTAACTTCCTCGCTTGGGAACACCAGCCGCCAGTGAATTTCCAACTTTGAATGCGTGGAATCGGAACAAACTAATTATAATCAAGTAGAAACATTTTTAGTGCGATCTCTTTTCTGCAGTTATCTTTGGAAAGATTTTACTCTGACGCTCCCATCATAAAAAGGACCGGAACAGAAAAATCTAACAATAATACTGTTAGGATGTACTTGGCCATAACATTCTGTTTAATGTGTGGTGACTTATACATAGCGTTCACATGTGTTAAATCTTGGACTCTTTAGCAGATGGTATTAACGAACAGGCTGTGGCATTTATTTAGATAGTCATTTTCAAAGAGTGACATTTTTCTCTATTCCTGACCCTTATGGTTGGGGTATCAGAGTAAAATCTTTCCTCATCTATTTATGTCTTAAAATTAGTGGTGGGTACAAAACAGTTAATTCTTGGTTGAAGTTTTATTTGTATTCTTCAGGGTTTTCTTAAAAGTGCGCTAATGATGTGACATTGTGTTAAATGATTGATGTCTCAGGTTTTCTGTGATTTGTCACACAGTAGTGGGAGAAACAACACAAATTAACACATTGCATTGGTGCACCCAATTCAATTAGGCTACAAAGAAAGTGTCCCTTCTAAAATTGCTGTGGTTGGAAAGATCATTCAAAAATATGAATATAATATAATGTGCACGCCTGTTTGATTCATTAAATTGAAGTGGTGCCTTTGGTTGCATACAGGCTTCACTACGTGCGCCAGTCCGAATGTCTGTGTCAATGCATTGTTTTTCCCATATTTCTTGGTAAATATTTATATAACAATTTGGTGCTTATATTTAACAATTGTTGACTGCTGTGATGTGCGATATGACGTTTTTAGCACCCGAGGGATGCCATAGCACTCAAGGCGAAGCCGAGGGTGTTAAAAAACGTCATATTCCACATCACACAGCAGTCAACAATTGTTTTGGTATATCGCCAAACCCATTTTTTTTTTTCCAGTTCAACTTGCCTTGCTTGGTGGAAAATCATGCGATCAAAACAGCTGATCGTCTGCTAGTCCGCTGCTTCCACTATAGATCAAAAAATTAGCTGGCCTGACGTTTCGAACTATAGTTTACAATCGTCAACAGTGTAGGTGAAATATGCATGGGTACCAATGATACAGCTGATCATCTGCTAGTTCGCTGCTCCCATTATAGTTTACTATCGTCAACAGTGTGCCAGTCGTTTTTATAGACCGGACACGTGATCGTTCTAGGCCAATCAAATTACAGTATCCAAGACGAAGATATAACAAAGTGCTTTATAACAATGTCTCGAAGTGATTCAAAATTATTACCCCTGGTCATCAGTTCAATCTGTTCTCTACCCTTACAGGTAACCATTTATGCTCCTGGGTGGAGAAGCAATTGTAAAGGGTGGAGTGGTGTGGTTAATCTGTGGTCAGGCCAGGCCCCTGGAACGCCCTGCCTTTGGGCTTCAATAATCCCCTGATTGTACACAATAAACTCAGGCTCCTATTGTTCACCCAGACTTGACGGACAGCTGAGGCATCTTTTGATCCAGCTGTGAAGGGGTAAAGATTAGTGTGGGAGGGGCTACAACCAGGCCAGGCCTGGCAGAGGCTACAACCAGGCCAGGCCTGGCAGAGGCTGGGCTTTTTTGATTAGTTGATGGTAGCCATTGAACCACATATTGGTATATTTTTTCAATCGGACCATGAAAATAGTTTAGGTAACTAACAAAAAATATGAAATTTGTGGGATTTTAGGGCACTGTGTGCCTTTACGAGTTATACAAAGAAAACTTCTTTTAAAAGGAAATATTTATTTCAAAGCGGCTTCCTAGGTACAAACAGTCTGATATTTCCCACCCTTCAAAACTTAAATAAAATTGGTCCAACTTTGTTGTGATATAACTGCAGAGATTAATAAATACAACTGAATAGTGAAATGTTTCCTGTTGTAACATTTTTATTTTAAAACATAGATCGTAACCAACTTTGTTTTATGATAAGCTTTTGAAAGGCAACTTTAAATAATACATGTACTGGTATCACTTCGATTAGATCTTGTGAATGATCCAACACTGTTACAAAGATTTTTTTTTTTTACTCATAAAATATTTTCAAAATTGTATGAACAGATAAGTATCAAATTTAAAGAATGCAATTTACCCTTTTCTTTCACAGAAAAGTTGAAACAAAATTGACCGGAATTAGATCTTTTTCTATCCCGAAAAATGTCAATTCGGTTCTCTCAACAGTTTAATTTACAAAAATAAATCACTTTTATACATAAGTTGTTTTTTAATGCGTTAAGAAACCTGATCTAATCTTTCTGTAGGTTTTTTATTAGTTTTTTTTTTTTTTAAATCTCCATTGACACAATGTGGATATTTCTCTTTGACCACCTTTTCTACCATTAAGAATGCTTCCGTGACCATGTACTTTAAAACAATTTTTTTTTTTATAGAAAAAGGCATGTGCTTCAAACAAGCCACTGATGGCAAAAAAATGAGGCCCAAGACTTAATGAACTCGGCTGAAATGTCACTTGGCGTAGCCTTTCTTGGCCCGCTTTTCCCCCTTGTCCCCTTTCTCTTCTGCCTTTCTCTTCTCTCCAGCATCAAGCTGTTCAAGGATTTTCGGTTGGAGTTTGCTGGCCATGTAGTGAGTCCACAGGGCTAGCTCCACCTTGTGGGGTGTCCATTCCACCGACGAATCTGGTGAGTGGGAGAGGGGAGACGAGCCAATCTGGAATTCCTGAGATGTTTTCAAAAAGGCGTTTTTACCTATAAAAGTGGATATAGACCAATAAAAACGGATATTTTAAGGGGGGTACATTGAGGCAAATACAAACTATATGTTGATCTGGGGTCCTCATGGATTTTTCATTTTTGGCCAATCTCACCCCTGTTCGTGCTTTCTAACAGCAACTTGGTGTGGCCGAGTGGCGTCAGAAGCTGGACTTCCAGCGCGGTGCAGTGCTTGCCACAGAGCTTAAGAACAACAGCTTTAAGCTGTCCAAGTGGACAGTCTGTGCTCTCCTCAGCGGCTCTGACCACATCAAGTTTGGGTAAGTAAAAATGGTTTACCAAACGGACCTGCATTTTTCTTAATACATTTTTTTTACCCGTCGGGGTGTCGCGGCGGATCTGGCAGCCAAGCGAACCGCTACAATGTGTTTATGCAGTCAAGCGTAACAAACAATAATCCAACAATGGATTGAAACTGCACAAACGGCGGCAAATGGCGTCATCTGGCCTGGTGCCACTTTTTTTTTACGCCATATCATGGCGTCATCCGTAAGCAAGGGGTTAAGCCACACTGGTTAGTAAATTGATTAGTCAGAATATGGAATTCCTATCCGCAGCTACCAACATTTTTTCGCCCAAATATTCTTTGTCAATTTTATTCGGCAGTTGAGTTTAATGAGTCACTTTATAAATTATCTGCATGAGTGCCTTCCAATGATGAATATTGTTATCCCTGTCTGATGTGAATATGAGGATGATGATTTTGCTGAGAATGGCACCCGTGCAGTTTCCTTTTCAAACCTGGCTCAACTTTCTGGGCTTGATTTCTCATGCAAGCAGATTGTGCAATTTCTCAAAGACCTGTCGAAATAAAAATAGAAAAAAGCCTCGGACCGAGTTTGATGCCAGTTACCGGCATTCTGGAAACATGGCCATAGAAACGTGGCCATATCAAATAATGGCTCAAAATTTATTGTCCATAGCCACAAAATTGTACAGTAGATTCTCGCATGCAAACGTCAAAAAGTTCAATCAAGGAAATTGTTTTTAACCAGTGGTTAATTCGTGATGCGCCTTTCCCCTGCGCAGTGACATATGAACGATAGCTAGTCCAACTATTGTATCACTGGTCCCCACTTCACTGTCGCAGTTTAACAGGACAAAGGTAGAGCTTGATAACCAGTGCAACCATGCCCTGTAGGTTGTTTCCAGATTGTCGACAAGACGTGGTCGACTGGCAAGTGGTCAGGAAAAATTAGTCGAAGAAAGACATTTTTTGCCCTTCCCCAACGTAGTGTATGCATAGTATGCTCCGTGCTTTCCGAAAGTCTGGGGGGAAAAAATCACAGATTTACTCGGGCAGGACTCGAACCCACTACCTCCTGCTTAGTAGTGCAGACATCCTAACCACTCGACCACCGAGCTTGCCATAATTGGCTGGCCGGTTAGAATAAAATGTAGCAGCAGGTACCCTCCCCCCCCCCCCCCCCCCACAGGCTTCTGGAGAGCACTGAGCATACAGTGCTTCATACACTGTCGGGAAAGGGTAAACAATGTCTTTCTAATTGACATCATCCTGGATGCAAATTCCATTTTCTCACTAGTCCAACAAGATGTAAAGAGATATTTCTTTTTTTGCCCTATCCCGAAGTAATGTATGAAGCACTGTATACTCGGTGCTTTCCGAGAGATTACATCATCATCCCCGACGCAAAAAATTCATCTTGACATTAGTACAACAAGAGTTAACAACTTGCTCTTGGTTGTTGATTTTTGCAGCTACGTTTCCCGCCTGAACCCGAGGGACTCCTCCAAGCACGTCATCCTGGGCTCACAGCAGTTCAAGCCGGTGGAGTTGGGGCATCCTGCGCTGTATCGTTGACAAATGCTTTAAGCTGAAGGAGGGCAAATACCTCGTCCTCAAGGACCCCATGAAGGTACACGAAACTCACATTGGAAAGATTTTACTTTAATACCCCCCACCTAAATCGGTCAAGAACAGCAAAATCTTGGAAAATATCCAACCCTCCTTGATAACAACTGTCTAAACATGTGGCACAACCTGTTATTTCAAGATTTATGTCGGCAAAATGAGTGAGTGACTATACATGTACATGGTGCGAAGAACTTCTAACACAGAAAACACAAACTTTTTTCCCCTATATTGCACTAAAATGTCCCAACAAATTATCAAAATGAAAGGTTGTGCCAAGTGTTTATACAATTCTGAACACAAATGGATGGTTATTTTCCAAGATTTGCTGTTCCTTACCGATTTTGGTTGGGGGTATTAAAGTAAAATCTTTCCCTCACATTTGCCTCTTTGCATTGAATTTTTGTTCTCTCACCGTTACCCTTATGGGAACCATGCATGAGAAATTCATGTACGGCATTATAGGTTGATGACTTCTGACTGGCGCCCCTCTGAACAAAGATAACGAGAAATTGAAAGTTTGTTGGATGTGTTAACCTTTTGAATACGGATGACGCTCCGTAGCCGCAGTTTGAAAAAGACCAACCTGGTTGGTTGTCGTGTAAGCACACATTCCTGCGCATACTCAATCCATTCATGTTTCAACTATATTGAATGAGTGTGTAATTAATAGATGTAGCTTTTTAAAACTTTTCATTCACGCAAAAAGGGTCTCCAAGTGCGATGAATAGGACCACTCTATTCAGTGTGGTGCCTATTGTCTGCATTTATGCTTGGCTGCACAGCCTGTTCTTTGCATAGCAGCCCCCTCATCAATAACAACAGCCGGACACAAGGGGTTAATTTGACACCTCACTGTTTGTTTATCCAGCCTGTGATTCGTATCTACAACATCCCAGACAACACCTTCAGCTCCGACGATGAAGCAGAAGAGTCGTCTTCGGAAGAGGAGGAGGATGAAGATAACGGTAATAAACCGGTGCCTTTCATTTGAAATCGTTGGAGGAAATATTTACATTAGATTTGAGCATTTTCCGGAATCGGCCATCTTTAAATGAGAGCGAGGGCATGCGATCGCTAAGGGTGCATGCGATCGCTAAGGGTGCATGCGGAAGACAGCTGTCTGAGGTGAAACGCAGAAGGATTGGGGGCGAAAAGGTCCTCTTAAATAAAGTGTAAATTTTTTTTTCATTTAAAAGAAAAAAAAATATCAATGCCGAGTTGGAAAATGGGGATGTTTGCACTGTTTATGGATGCATAAATAATGCAAATGAATACCTGATTGAAAGAAGGGCCAAAGTCCACTTGAAAAGATTTTGAGAAAAAAAACAAAAAAAACGTCACACCCATGATAGCCCATGGTGTTAGCAGTAACTTCCTGTGTTTGGCCAAAACTGATGGACTTGGGCCCTTCTTTCAATCAAGTATTCAAATGCTTACATGCAAGTTTAGCAACATTTGAGAAAAAAACAAATGTTTTAGCAAGTGGAGATCTGGCAGCTGAAATTGTATTCTCTCAATAAATGCCTCATTCTTCACGTTCTTCCTTAAAAACAAATTTGCAAGAGATGGAAAAAAATTAACAGATGGAAATGCTAATTCATTATTTGTTGAGAAAATGTTGAAAATCTCCATTTGTGGGCGCGTGTTACTCAGATAGATCCTGTGACCAGCACTTTTTTAATCGAGGTTGCAACACTTGCATCTGAGTGTATTTACTGTTGTCCATAAACATCACAAAGGTCCCCCTTTTTCCTATTTTTCAAACTTGGCATCGAATTTCTTTTTTCAATGAAAAAATAGAATAGATTTTGCGTACCACGTGAGACAGCTCTTTTCGGAATGCACCCATAGCAATCACATGACCACGCTGTCATTCAATGATGGCAGTGTCCGCAAAACGGCATAACAACAACTTTTGTATTTCGGCCAATACGTGAGAGAATATAAGTTTCCTTTTGTTTGTAATTAAGTGCCTTTCAATGATGAGCAAAGTTATCCCTGTCTGATGTGAATTTGAGGACAGTGAATTAACTGAGATGGGCACGTAACTTTTCCCACTGTAGCCCTAACTCCCTATGGTGCATGCAAAATCATATTAAAATTGGAGGATTTGGGACTGTTGGGGTTAACAAAGTTCCGTTGTCGTTGGAAGATAAGCTTGTTACAAAAATCAATTTTAAATTTTGTTTGCATTCGGCTGGACGTAGCCCACAAAAATCCTCAACTTTCCAGGGTGTCCCTTAGAAGATAAGGAGGGAAATTATAAATTAGATGTGGGATGAAGACATCCCAGAGAACAATTATACAAAAAAAGCGGGTAATCGGGTTGGGACTGAAAACCCACTCCACACGTTGACCCCAGGCTGCATTCAAAGATGGGGCTGGATTCCAACCTTGCGGTGGAAGGCAAGGAAAGTACTACTAGACTAACTTGACACCCCCCCCCCTTATTTGTACACATTATCCATAACTTTGTGGTGTGACAACTGTACATGATTAGTCACTTAAGGCCTTTTCACACTGGAGTGCCGAACCCCGGGGAGAACTCAACCCGGGGCGTTTTCACCCCTGAGTACAACCCCGCGTCGTTTCACACTTGTTTCACGGAAACCTACCTCAGCCAACAAGCTCGCCCCGGGGGTTGGGCATGAACGTTTCACACTTGACGTGCAGTCGGGCCGTGGCTCATGCTAGGCGCTGCTCATGCGTAAATGCTTATTCCAGTTGCAAGCGCCCGAACTGCAGCGGAAAATCAATCCCATAATGCAATTTTACAAAACAACAAAATGGCTCCTCTCACATCTGATGACATGGCATACGAATCGCTCTGTCTTTTGCTGCTATATTTGTATACTTTGCAAAGGCAAATAGCTCGGCGAAATGAGTCAAGATCACATTGTCAAAAGATGCTGTACGACAATAGCATGTGCTTTGACATGACCTTTGGTCCTCTTATGTAAATTATGTCGGGACCAAACTCTGTTTCTCAACCCGGGTTGTACGAAACCCCGCACGCGGGGGTGAGAATGTGCGATGTGTCACACTAGCCATTTTCGCCCCGGGGCCACCCCGAGATTGGGTCAAGTGTGAAAAGGCTTTGTGAGGTACTACCTACGATATCAAATATTTGTATTAACCCTAACCTCAGCTACATGTATTACTACAAAATGCAGTAAGCTGTAGGACTCTTACTACACTGGCATATGAGAAATTGTGTGGTATGGTGCACTTTATACCCCAAATGAATGCCTGGGGGAATTAGGATTAACCTATTTGATTTTTTGTTTTATCCACAGATGAAGATGCATAAACCTGCTCGGGATACACAGGGAAATTCTCATTCTCACTGATCTTCAAGTCATCACTGTTTTGCACACAAAATACAGCTCCATAAAATTGGGTCCAGAACATTTTACACTTTATGCTCGACATTCCAGAAAGTCGCTGAGCATTTTCCGTGTAATTTAACTTCCTCGCTTGGGAACACCAGCCGCCAGTGAATTTCCAACTTTGAATGCGTGGAATCGGAACAAACTAATTATAATCAAGTAGAAACATTTTTAGTGCGATCTCTTTTCTGCAGTTATCTTTGGAAAGATTTTACTCTGACGCTCCCATCATAAAAAAGACCGGAACAGAAAAATCTAACAATAATACTGTTAGGATGTACTTGGCCATAACATTCTGCTTAATGTGTGGTGACTTATACATAGCGTTCACATGTGTTAAATCTTGGACTCTTTAGCAGATGGTATTAACGAACAGGCTGTGGCATTTATTTAGATGGTCATTTTTCTCTATTCCTGACCCTTATGGTTGGGGTATCAGAGTAAAATCTTTCCTCATCTATTTATGTCTTAAAATTAGTGGTGGGTACAAAACAGTTAATTCTTGGTTAAAGTTTTATTTGTATTCTTCAGGGTTTTCTTAAAAAGTGCGCTAATGATGTGACTTTGTGTTCATCCCCATGTCAAATGATTGATGTCTCAGGTTTTCTGTGATTTGTCACACAGTAGTGGGAGAAACCAGACAAATTAACACATTGCTTTGGTGCACCCAATTCAATTGGGCTACATAAAAAGTGTCCGTTCTAAAATTGCTGTGGTTGGAAAGATCATTCAAAAATATGAATATAATATAATGTGCACGACTGTCCCTTGAACATGTGGTTTGTCTGAAAATCATTTTGGGGACGCCCGTTTGATTCATTAAATTGAAGTGGTGCCTTTGGTTGCATACAGGCTTCACTACGGATGTCTCTGCATTGTTTTTTCCATATATTTAACAATTGTCGACTGCTGTGATGTGGGATATGACGTGTTAAAAATGTCATATTCCACATCACACAATCAAAACAGCTGATTGTCTGCTAGTCCGCTGCTTCCACTAAAGTTTACAATCGTCAACAGTGTGCCAGTCGTTTTTATA
Source organism: Hippasteria phrygiana (assembly GCA_037893225.1). Classification (NCBI taxonomy): domain Eukaryota; kingdom Metazoa; phylum Echinodermata; class Asteroidea; order Valvatida; family Goniasteridae; genus Hippasteria; species Hippasteria phrygiana. The sequence continues at coordinate 55,151 of JAZGUH010000856.1, read as the reverse complement.
GACCGGACACATGATCGTTCTAGACCAATCAAATTACAGTATCCAAGACAAAGATATAACAAAGTTATTCAAAATTATTACCCCTGGTCATCAGTTCAATCTGTTCTCTACCCTTACAGGTACCGGTACCCATTTACGCTCCTGGGTGGAGAAGCAATTGTAAAGGGTGGAGTGGTTAATCTGTAATCAGGCCAGGTCCCCCCCTGCCTTTTTGGGCTTCAATAATCCCCTGATTGTACACAATAAACTGCCATTAATTCTGGAGTCCAGCCGGCTCCCATTGTTCACGGGTAAAGATTAGTGTGGGATGGGCTACAACCAGGCCAAGCAAAGGCTTTTTTGATGGTAGCCATTGAACCACATATTGGTATATTTTTACAATCGGACCATGAAAATAGTTTAGGTAACTAACAAAAAGTATAACAATTTGTGGGATTTTAGGGCACTGTGTGCCTTTACCAGTTATACAAAGAAAACTTCTTTTAAAAGGAAATATTTATTTCAAAGTGGCTTTATAGGTACAAACAGTCTGATATTTCCCACCCTTCAAAACTTAAATAAAATTGGTCCAACTTTGTTGTGATATAACTGCAGAGATTAATAAATACAACTGAATAGTGAAATGTTTCCTGTTGTAACATTTTTATTTTAAAACTTAGATCGTAACCAACTTTGTTTTACAATAAGCTTTTGAAAGGCAACTTTAAATAATACTGGTATTATTCACTTTGATTACATCTTGTGAATGATCCAACACTATTACAAAGAAATTAGTGGGTTTTTTACTCATAAAAACAGATAAGTATCAAATTTAAATAAAGAATGCAATTTACCCTTTTCTTTCACAGAAAAGTTGAAAAAAATGGACCGGAATTAGATCTTTTTCATCACGAAAAATGTGAATTCAGTTCTCTCAACAGTTTAATTTACAAAAATAAATCACTTTTATACATAAGTTTTTTTTTAATGTGTTAAGAAACCAACATGAACAATTACTCAAGAACTGAACATTTTAAAAGTATTTTTCATAGACAATTTATGTCTGTCCTGATCTAATCTTTCTGCAGGTTTTTTATTAGTTTTTTTTTTTTTAAATCTCCATTGACACAATGTGGATATTTCTCTTTGACCACCTTTTCTACCATTAAGAATGCTTCCGTGACCATGTACTTTAAAACAAAATTGTTTTTATAGAAAAAGGCATGTGCTTCACTGATGGCCAAAAAATGAGGCCCAAGACTTAATGAACTCGGCTGAAATGTCACTTGGCGTAGCCTTTCTTGGCCCGCTTTGCCCCCTTGTCCCCTTTCTCTTCCGCCTTTCTCTTCTGTTCAAGGATTTTCGGTTGGAGTTTGCTGGCCATGTAGTGAGTCCACAGGGCTAGCTCCACCTTGTGGGGCGTCCATTCCACCGACGAATCTGGCGAGTGGAGACAATAAGCCAATTTGTTTTTGTTTAGCCACTGAGAGCGTTGTCATGACGCCATTTTTTAAAGATACATTCACCTGTATTTTGGCAAGTTTTTGCAGTGGTTGGGAACATCGCAATGCATTATGGGTATGAACACTGTAGAGCATTGGTGCTTGATGTCCCGGTTTTGTACAAGTACAAAGAATGTGCAATTGGTTTACTGCACAGTGTTGCATTTTATCATTAAACAAACCACAAGGAAAAATCAACTAGGTAACTTAGATGCAGGAGCAAGGTTTGAACCTGCGAACCCCGGATTACCGTACCGCCGTTCTCCCAACAATTCACAATGCCACACAGCCAAGGATCACGCCCCAACTTTACAATGTGGGGATCAATGAGGATAACTTTAAAATAACATCGCCAAACAACACCACGGTCTGACTTGAACAAAGAAAACTAGTGTTTTTGTTCGAAGGGGAGGTGGCCTAGTCATAAACCTATAATGCCAGGGATCATGCCCCAACTTTCCAATACTACCGGGTACCTAGCAAACAGCAATTTGGGGATCAGTCAATGAAGATACCACTTTTTAACTTATATCATCAATCAAACACCCAAGGGAAATTGACAAGGTCTGTTTAGTTAAATTTTCAAATTGAACTGGCAGGAGCGGGATGTGAACCTGCGACCTTCTGATTACCATACCAGCGCTCTACCAACTGAGCTATCTTTGTTAGTCTCAAAATTGTTTTTTTTTTCTGCAAGTTCCTCAAAACCACTTGAGGTACGGAGCTACAAAAAAACAAAACAATCAAAGATACAAGAGGTAGGAATTAATATTCCGATTGAAACAGGAACGATCGTAAGATGAAGGGAATCATGCACCAGGAAAAGAATTTCATAGAGATACAGGGGCGTGTTTCCGCTTTGGTCATTGGTTGGGCATTTTGGCATCTTCGGTCATGGTTGCGTGACGTCATTGTTTCGACCAAACGAGAACTGAAGGTTGGAGCCGGTTCACAGGTTCAAATTGGCGGAAGATACTGAAACGTTAGCGGGTGATATTTTTTTTATTCGTCCCAAAAATTTGTGAATTATGTACGAGAGCCACCATGGCACAGCCCGCCATGTTTGTTTACAAGATCGGTCAACGACAGTTTCTGGTTCTGCATTTTCTCGCGCCTGCGTAAACATGTTCCTGGTTATCGTTTTGACGTCACAAACAGGTTGTGGGTCGCGAAAACACGCCCCAGAATGAGGGAAAAAGCTATTGGCATAGCTTTTTGAATCTTCGTTCATGTTGGATTTTGGCAGATCCGGGATGGTTCCTGGGGAAAAAAAACTTTGAGATACAGTATCTCTTACCCTCCTTGTTAAGCCTCTTGACACATTGGCTGACCTCGGCCGCGTACTGTGCATACTGTGCTGGGGTGTACTTGAGCGGTCCCAGGCTCGATATGGGAAGCATACTCTCATCGGCCATGAAGGGTGCATGCTGGGGTGCCCCAGCCGCCAAAATAGCTACACGAAAAAAAATTGAATTTTCAAAGTGAACAAAGAAAACTAGCAAGAGCAGGATTTGAACCTGTGACCTCCGGAATATCGTACTTGCGCTCTACCAACTGAGCTATCTTGCCGTATGTTGGGGGTCTCCAAAATTGTCAGTGTCTTTGGTTGGGGGGGGGGCCTTGTGGTTTGTTTGACATTACAGGAAAAATTGTAACATTTATGCCAGATTGGTGAATGCCGAATGAATAAATGTTTCAAATTTTTTTTTTTTTGCTACCAGGAAGTTCTTAAATTTTCAGAGGCTTAGTTAAAAAAAAAAAAAAAATTTTCAGGGGTGAGAATTCTCCGGATTTTTCCTGATTTCAGGATTTTTGGTGATACGTCTTCCAGATTTCCAGCAGGATTTTTTTGTCCTTTATAATTCCAAAATGACCACTGTAACCTGAAACAGTCTTTTTTTCATTCTAATGACTGTAATTTTTGCAATTTTGAACTGCATTTTTTGGTAGAAAATGCAGTTTTCAGCAATACCTCCTTATTGTTTTTTGGATTTTTTATTTCATTCAAATCTCATCCCCGATTTTTGGTGGCTCCCATGATGCTCATTATACTGGTGTTCTAACATATTTCTACCCACCGGAGGCTGTAGCCGGCCCCACTGCACTCAGGACCGTCAACTCTTTGATGGCCTTGGCTAGGTTGGGTAGGCTCTTGAAGGCTTTATTGCTTGCCGATTCAACCAGTTCCGGCTTGTTGCCCTGCACCATGTCGTAGAGTCTTGGCCGAAACTTGCCCCTCTACAGGAACAGAGAAAATATGCACAAGATTCAAGAAACTGGCAGGAGCAGGATTTGAACCTGTGACCTCTGGATAACCGTCAGCGGTGGAGTTAGGGTCATATTTGCAGGGGTAACCCGGGGGTGTACCAAGTTATGAGGATAGGAACTTTACGTTAACTAGGGTTTTGGCAAAATGTTCCCTTATCAAAAGTCCAAGTACGAACACTGGAATTTGTCCAATTGAATTTCACACAAAAAAGTCCAATGTAAACAAGGCAAAGCTTTAACAAATTGCAACCAGGCATTAGATGGGAGAACCCTGGGCGCCAGGCCGGGTTGTGCAGCCAAGCGAAATGGAAACAAGAGGCTTGTGCAGCCAAGCATAACGTACACAATACCCCAATAATGGACTGAAAATGCAGAGATTGGCACACATAGACGCACGTATTTGGGGCAACCGGTGGCAAGGGATTAAGGTAAAGATTTGCAGTAGTACGTACCATGTGGCAAATTTCTTTGTAGGGTTCTGAAAAAACCCAGGGAAACTCGATGTTTCAGGCAGTATACTCTGCCCATTGTCTTTACTCTGCCAGTCTTCAGGAGACTGAGTCTCTCCCGGTTCTTTTTAGAACCATACAAACTCACAAGAGAGAGAGAGTTGTGCTACCGCAAATCTTTACCTTATTGCTACCTCCACCATGCAAACCTTCAAATCTTACAAAAGCAAAGTTGCTTACTGTGAGTTTCCATTTCATGAGTTTGGTGATCTCTTCATGGGTGATGTACTTGGGATCTCGTTCTTGGATGAGCTTCGGAAGGTCTTCCTGGTACCTAATTGTTAAAAAAAATTTAAATACCAATTTCAAAATCCAACTGAAAATATACAACGAGATTCTTCATCCTGGATTTATGCACCTATCAATTGTTCCCTCCGATCCCCCTCATGCACTGCCAGCCCCACCCTGGACATTGAGACTGATGATTGTGCTACACAAAAGCTTTGACGATTTTGGTTTTCCTCTCCAAAAAGGAAGTTCACAGCTTACATTGCTGGTGTAGTGTGAATTTCAGTCACCGTGAAATACAAGCTCATTTGGTAGTATTGCACATGCCTAAAGTGAAGATAATTAGGAGAGTGGTCGGTCACGCGAGAGGTTTTAACAAAAAATATGGAAAAGGAGTCGAATATTCATATGACACCGTATTATAAAACCCTCCTTGCCATTTGTCCAAGTCCAGCAGTTCTTTCTTTCCTCCGGGCTTCTTGATGTTGGATGCTTTGAGCTTCATCACATCGCCATAGAGACCAAGGGTCTTCTTCCAGGCATCAGAGCTGCCAGATGTGAAGAACAAGGTTGTGCTCATGATGGCTAATAAAATTACGCAAGGCTTCCGATGAGTTAGTAGTAGTAGTAGTAGTAGTACTGTCTAAGTGATTTTACAAAAGTGGAAATTGGGGGGGAAAAATTACATTAACTTGCCAAGAACTTCTGCGTCATAAGAAACAGTCAAGCAAAATGTAATTATGAAGTAATGTGTTACTTGAAGCTCTTGTCTGACACCAGACATTTCAAGCTTACACTACACTTGGTGTTATCTAAGGCAGCTCCATCTAATGCAATGTATTTATTTATTCATTTCTTTTTAGCAAACACTAATACAATTGGAATAGTTCTATAACACAAGAATTAAACAGATTAATTAAAACACTTAAATCCAATACATTTCAAATGATAAAACACCCAAATTACAAATCTACATCATGCATGTAAAATAGTAAATTGAAACTCCATAATATTAAAGGCAGTGTACATGATTGGTCATTGTTGCAATTTTCAGAAATGGGCGGATTTGGGGGTTAGTATGTTATAGGAAATATCATTCCACTGACCTGTTCAAAGTTTTGCGTTGTTGGATGGCGGAAAAAACGAGAGAAAAACGGAGCTCGTTTTCAACCGTCGGGCGGATGATAGCCTTTAGTCAAGGCGCGCGTGGCTATCTGGGCATTTGACGCGCCCCAGATATGCCATGGCGCCATCATGTCCGGGGCGCTCCGCTTGTCCGGGTAGCCACGTGCGCCTTGACTAACGGCTACAGGGCAGTTCTTCAACGATTTCCAGCTGGAAATCGTTGGAAAACGATATATATTTCCACTTTTCTTGACAAAGACAGCACACCTGGTGCCATCATTTTACAGGATGATTGAGACTACTATTAACCATGGAGAAATACAGTCTAGTATTTAGTAAGGTATTTTGTAATAATTCAGCAAAGAAAAAATTGGAGGATTACCAATCGTGTACACTACTACCTTAAAGTTAAAATTATTGGGAGCAAAATTCATACAAAAAATTATGACACACATTAATACACAAAAATTAATATCAAATTGGCGGCAAGATTTTACTTTAATACCCCCCACCAAAATCGGTAAGGAAAAGCAAATCTTGGAAAATAACTATCCATTTGTGTTCATAATTGTATAAACACTTGGCACAATCTTTATTTTTTTATTTTGAGAATTTGTTGGGACATTTTAGTGCAATATAGGGTCAGAAAGTTTGTGTTTTCTGTGTTAGAAGTTCTTGGCACCATGTAAAGTCACTCAGTGTTCACATACATGTTGATTTCTTCATTTTTTACAGATTTTGCTGACATAAATCTTGAAATAACAGATTTTGCTGTTCTTGACCGATTTTGATGGGGGGTATTAAAGTAAAATCTTTCCGAATTAAAACACACAATCTGATGCGATCTACAGATTCACATCTATGACACGACACCGCATCAATCAACAGCCAGCTGCAGCAACGCCAATGGTAAACACATGCCTAGTATATACATGCGTCCGTTTCCCGCGGAACAGCAAAAGTCACTTCCTGTCACATGACCTTTCCTGGAACCAATGAGAAATCGCGTGCTATGATTGGTATGACGCGTTGCGGAAGCACCAATGAACAACGTTGTCTCATCTGTTTCGGAACGATAAAACATCAAAGATGGCCGCGGTTTGTTTGAAAGTTGTTGATGTTGTTCGGCGTTCCTTCATGTGTCCTTAAAAATGCTTGATTCCATCATGGGGGAAGGAATTGCAAGCATTCTTTTTTTGGTACTTTCAATTACATGATATGAAAAGATTTTACTTTAATGTCCCCCACCAAAATGGGCAAGGAAAAGCGAAATCTTGACAATATAACCGTGAATTTTTCTATCGACAGCCACGCACGGCACAGCATGCACAGCCGGACGGTAAACTTTGTGTGTGGTGTACTACAGTTCCGGATCAATGTTTGACTGTTCCAAATGATATATTTTTTCCCGACAAATTTGAATGTCCATCATTTTGCAATGGTCGAAAAAGAAATTTTGAAGATCGCTTCACTGTAGTTTAATACCAGGAAATGCAGTTCGTCGAAATTTGTATTTTGTAATAACTTGTAAGTTGTAGTTGTTAGGCCTAACGACGTAAGTCGTAACGTAGCTTGAAAATTCCAGCTGTAGGCTCATGACGTGAGATTCACCGTTTAAAGGCGAATCTCACATGTCATGATCCTAGAGCTGGAATTGTCAAGCTAGGCCTAACGTTAGTTTTGGCTTCTAATCTTAGACGTGAAATGGCAGTCAAAATTCTCGTTTCCCCCGGCATGTAGTCAACATTCGTCGTTTTTATTGATTTTACTACTTCTTGATAGAAAATAATCTCATGTCACAGATTAAAATATTTTGGCAAGTGAATTTACTGACTTGCCGTTTTCGGCGAAAGATTTTCATGCACGTTTAAGACAGTTCCGGATCACCACCGTTTGCAATTTGCAATTGCGAATTTCCCCATGGGTCCACCGTCCACGCCATTCACTGATGTATCATTTAGATTTTTTTTTCCGTACTGTTAATTAGTAATATAACTCTTGCTTGGGATGCTTATTAAATCCAAGGCCAACAATGTATTTTTTTGCCTTGTTCAGGTGAGTCTCTGGTTATTTTTTTAAGCTGATGATTGTTAATGTTTGGGACGTACAGGCCAATGCAGGCTGCTCTGGCAGCGCAGCACATGCACGAAGGTGGTCAGCACACGCGAGGTGGTCAGCATACGCATGATCCGGAACTGTCGCAAACGATCCGGAACTGTCGCGTTTAATCATGTCCAAAAACTGAGATTTAATTCCCTTTAAATTGAGTCTGTGGACATGTTTGGTTTTAAGATGAAGAGGAGGTATTTTACTACGAAGTGATGTCACTCGGACACAGAAACTCCAAACACCAGCAGGCGTACAGCAGTTTGTACGAAAAATGATCCGGAACTGTCGCACTCACTGTAAAGGAGAGCTAGGGGCCTAACATAGACTAGTCACGCACGTATGGGGCTCCTATCGGAGCTCCAGTAGGAGCCCCGGCACAGCTAGCTCGAAAATTCCAGCTCTAGTCTAAGCTTATGACGTGAGATTCGCCATGCCAGGCATGAGCCCAGAGCTGGAATTTTCAAGCTAGACTCTAGCAATAGCATGTCTAACGTTAGAACATTTGTCATACTTGTTTTATCTTGTAAATCATTTCTACATTATCACTAGCGGAAAGATTTTACTTTTAATACCCCCCACCAAAATCGGTCAAGAACAGCAAAATCTTGGAAAATAACCAACCCTCCTTGATAACAACTGTCTAGACATGTGGCACAACCTGTTATTTCAAGATTTGTCAGCAAAATCTGTAAAAAAACAAGGAAGAAATCAACATGTATGTGAACACTTTTAGTGACTTTACATGGTGCCAAGAACTTCTAACACAGAAAACACAAACTTCCCCTATATTGCACTAAAATGTCCCAACAAAATTCTTAAAATTAGAGGTTGTGCCAAGTGTTTATGCAATTATGAACACAAATGAATGGTTATTTTCCAAGATTTGCTGTTCCTTACCGATTTTGGTGGGGGGTATTAAAGAAAAATCTTTCCTCACTAGCTAATAGGCCTACATGCCAGGTGACGTCTATTATAAACATGAGTAAAAGTGGATTTTCTTATCAGGCCAAGTAAAAGAATACCAGTTGATCGTCCAGGTTTTTTCAAAAAGAGGAGGATGAGGGCCTTTTTATTTGTTACACCCTTGGGTACGAGATAACTCGGGTACGAGATGACCCAAAATCCCTGAGAACTATGGGGATGATCTGATCATGGAGGAATGCTGATGATCAAGTTTAATCATCGCATTCAAAACGATGGGAGAATCCATCACGGATTTTTGATGAAATTAGTATCTCAGATGATGATACGTAGTATGATAATGATCTGTGTTACATGTTAATTTCATTCCACAACCAAAGGGTTTTGTAGTTACGATACGTTATACACCCCGCACTGTCACTATGTACTGTAGATTTATGGTTGTATGTACAAGGTCATTAAAACCAATCATGGCATTTTTTAGTAGCTGGAAAAGGCTTGGAACAAAAGAAGCACTTTAAAACTCATAAATAAATTCATGCACTTGATTATTGAACATTCTGAAAAGGTAGTTTGCTGATTACTTTTTTCCTGTTATTTTTTATTTTTTCCGGTTTTATATGTTGGATGATTTCATTTTTGTTTTGTTTTTCCCCCACACAGAATGAGTAAACCGCCTTGAATGCAACTAAACAAATCAGCAATTTAACAACCATGGATTACTCCAACTATAACCTGGACAGCAACAGCTCAAGAGGTATAGCAAACATGCTTCATCTGAAATGATATATCCGATGCCGCGTTTTGCTTTATAATTGACTCCCTTCAATTTTGTCATATGGCCCTGCTAAATTCCAACAAATTCCAACAAAACTGAAATGAGAAGCCTGCTAAATGCAACAAAGTACAGCAGCAAATTTGGTTATATCCTGCTGTCCACCACCTACATGTACACACCAGCCTTGGCATTTTGCAGCTGCCCTGCTGAATCCAACAAAATACAACAGGCTCCATGCCCTGCTTCTCCACTAAAGCAACCATCATTATCGATATTACACGATTATTCGATATTATTTTGATATCGATATCGCCAATAGCAATGTTTTAATCGTATCGAAAATATGTCAGATTATCGTCAAAACAAATCTCGCGTTTGTGTTTATCGTTTGCTGTATAATGAAATAAAACTCGGCGGCAACTTGTGCTTGTGACTCCAAATAGAAACAGCGAAATGCCAACGGCGTCGCTTTGTGCTCTGCTTTCACTGGAATTCGCAGTTTTTCTAATGTAAAACTATACACAAAAAAACGCCCGTCCTGGACAAACTCTCAGTGCTGATATTTGTTTTGAAAAGTTTGAGCAATATGCTCCAGAGAAAGCCGTTTAAAATTGGGCCTTGAGATTTTATTATTTTTTTAAAATGTTCTGTTTCAAAGTGTCATCTTTATGGTTTTTAACTTTTAAATGGGATACTCGATATATCGAATATTCTCGATATTGGATTTCCGATATATCGATTATTGAAAATGCTGATATCGACTAGGGCTGTCCCGAATATACCGGATATTCGATCGTCAAGCGAATATTCGAATACCATTTTGCCAGTTCGAATATTCGAAAAGATATATATGCACGTACAGATACGACTCTGATGCTATTTTAATAGAAAAGTTACGGCACTTAGCAGTGTCAAATGCCGCATTTTTGTCAATCGTAACTTTTTGTGGATGGATTGGTATTGTTCCCGTCCGTAAAACCCTTGATACAACAGGGGCATGCAAACAAATGCCGTTTGAACAGTCCATAATATCAATCGCCATACGTAAAACACTGGCATGCTTTTACGTGCAATTTTTTTACCAGTGCAGCATGCACAGAAAAACTTGATCGGCGAGTATCAAATATTTGAATATTCGGTCAAACCCAGTTTCGAATATTCGAATACTAAATTATTTAAAAATGAACCGCCCTAATATCGACGGTGCTTACTCCACGCTACTCCACACCCCATTACTCCACTTCCCAGACCCAAAACCTGGACAGGCTACTGGTTTTAATGCACAGGTATTTAATTTTGTGGTTGTATTTGTTGAAATTCTACATCTACATGTATGCAGAGAGCACAGGGACAAGGGTTAGCACCATCTAGACCTTCCTTCTTTACGTTCATCACCAGCTGGCAACTTCCAACTTCTAAGGACCAGGAATTAAGCTCGCTGTATTTTTGATACTCCATGATTGAATACATCAGGGGCCAATTTCATAAAGCTGTTAAGCACAAAAATTTGCTTAGCATGCAAATGCTTCCTTGAATGATAAAAACTGGATTACCAACCAGATTTACATGTGTGGAATATTGCTTTTGACTGGCATTCAGCTGTTGTTTGCTAAGCAGGAAAATTACATGGACTTTTGGCTGGCAACCTGTTTTTACTATTAAGCAAGACATTTTCATGCAAAGCAAATTTTTGTGCTTAACAGCTCTATGAAATTGGCCCCTGGTAGATCTGATGACAAGCAACTTGATTTATTGATTTCAGATGACACAGCCATTGCAAATGAGTTACTGAAGAGGGTCAACTTGCCGAGAGTTGGTGATTTATTGGAGTGTACCTCTTCAGTCTTTGTGGCACTCTGTGAAGGCATCTTGGGGGACCCACTGAAAGGTAGCCCTAGTATGATTGAAAAGTTGTCAGATTTGTATGAATGAAATTATTCCACTCAAGATGGGGGGGGGGGGGGGGGGGGGGCTCCCCAATTTTTGTTTACTCAAATAAATTCTCCAAAAAGGTTGCTCTTTAAAGATTTTACGGAAAGATTTTACTTTAATGGGGTGTCCACCAAAATTGGTCAGGAACAGCAAAATCTTGGAAAATAATTAACCCTCCTTCATAACAGCTGTCTAAAAATGTGGCACAATCCGTTATTTGAACCTTTTTCACGATTTATGTCATAAAAATCTGTAAAAGTGAGACAGAAATGAACATGTATGTTGCACAATTTGAGTGACCATACACTGTGCCAAGAACATCCAACACAGAAAACACAAACATTCTTCCCATATATTGCACGAAAATTCTCCAACTAAATTATCAAATTTAAAGGTTGTGCCGAGTGTTTATACAATTCTGAACACAGATGGATGGTTATTTTCTAAGATTTGCTGTTCCTGACTGATTTTGGTGGGGGGGTATTAAAGTAAAATCTTTCCGATTTTTTTTATCAGCCGAGTAATTTGAAGGAGGAGGGGGCACTAGAGTAGTATGGTAAATGCCGGTTCTATGTCATTTCATGTTTTTTCACTTTTCTCTCTAATTTTGCTGTGGGTACATACGTCAAATTTTTTAGAAACAAAATAGCCCAAAAAATCACCCAAAATTTTGCTGGGGTACTACACACCAAAATTAGCACAAAATCAAGAAAATAAAAAGTTTTTTCCATATCCCACAAGCGTACGAAATCGCCAGGGCGCCCGGGCGAAAAAAGATATTGCTCTAAAATGACATACGACAAAAAAAATGATTTGTAACAGGGCAAACAAAACCCTCATCTCTACACTCAGTAGAGATGAGGGTTTTTTTTGTGTTACATAGATCTACTGCGTTACTAATTACAACTACTCTTTGCAAGGAGCGCTAGGCCTAGTCTCTAAACTCTCTTGAGCACTTGTGTAGCTAGGAGGCTCATCTCTACTTACGTTAGAATCACACTCATACTCTTTACATATTTCTAATCTAAAGTTGTAAGTTTTGCGATAAGATCTTTTTTTTCTTTCGCTAGAAGCTCGACAACTTTCTTTTCAACCTCATCGTCTATTTCTTTTTGATTTCTAACGGACTCTTCTCTCGCTTTAGTTTGTGTCCTAATAGCTTCTTTCATTCCATAAAACTTTTTTAATTCATCGTTAATCAAAGCAAATTCTTCGTGACTTACATCACCATCGTCTACAGCCTGAGACACTAATTCATTTATCGTATTTAATTTTGTTTCTGCTACTACTCTAATCTCATCGTGTTTCTTAGCTTTACCTCTAAACTTTTTACTAAATCGTTTTAATGCCAAACTTACACCCACGCATCCTATAGCTAATCCTTCTAACACCACACCTACAGGTATACTAATGATACCAACAACGCTGACTATGCCTATTGTACCAGATAAAGCTCCTAAACATTCTATAACGGTCTCTGCGTTAGATAAACAGGTAATAATTTTATTATACTTTTTGTGTAACCGTTCTCTCTTATCTCTCTCGTTGGCTATCTCTTTTTGCACTCGTTCGATTTTATTTAACCTAAAGACTGAAGACTCGTTCGTTTCTATAGGAACAACGGGCAATTTAGGGTAAACGGATTCTGCGGTCATTTTATAAAGTCTTATATTATTTTAAATTTTTTTGCATGTATACGAGAATCAAAGTACCTACACCTACCAATAATGCCCACACGTGCTCCGCCAACCAACCGACCGATTTACTTAACAACGTGAACAACCAACTCGCGATACCACCCAAAATACCCGGTAAAGCGGCTAATAACTTACCCCCCAGCTTTTTTAGCAAATTAGCCAAGTTTTTTAAATGATTACTTATCCAATCTTTCACGTTGCCTCCGGGCTTGGGCGGAACCGGAGTCGGAGCAGGAACAACCGCTGCAGCCGCCGCACTACCCCCACCAATAGCCGCCACCAAAGAAGCAACGATCGTACTTATAGCTAAAGAAAACGCGATCAATATACTAACGACCGTCACGCCCTGTTCTCGAAACAGAATTCTAATCTTTTCCCGTAGCGAGATATCGCGTCCTAATATTCTATTAAACGTTTGTGTGATTCTATAGTATTGGCTTTTGATAATTTTCATATTGCTTTCTATTGCCTCAGTTCTAGCCGCTCTTTCATCTCTGTAACCTCTTAATTCATCAAGCAGAATACTTCTCTTATAATCATCTTTTTCTTTACCTAGAGCTACTTTCATTTTCTCAATTTCATCATTTAACCTACTCTTTTCGGCTATATTTAATTCTAAACTACCTTTTAACATTTGTAGTTTTTCATCTAAACCTCTAAGTTCTCTATAATTTAACCCATCAGTTTGCGCTTGAGCATCTACTCCTCTAGGTTGGGAGGGAGGAATGTAATATCTACCGGTTTCAGGGTCATATTCGGGATCCATTTCAGGGCCCACCATACTTTCTATTTTATCGTGCAGATTGTTAGCTATCTCAACTAGTCGTTTTGGAGTGACGAGTCTATCATACGCTTCATCTATCGTTTGTTCAGCATCTAGCACTTCTAGCGCTTCTAGCGCTTCTAGTACTTTTTGTTCTTTTACTGTTAATAAACCCAAATCTTCTTTTAAAAATAGAGCAAAGTTTCCTTTTGGATACTTTGCTCTAAAGTTTTTTCTTAACATGTCTATACGCACAAATTGTGAGATATCGCGACTATAAGACAATCTAACACCGTCGAAGTAAATACCTTTTTTATCTTTAGTAAAAAGTTCATACTTAGGGAGTTTTGGTCTAACGAAGCCGTCTTTTTCTATAGCATCATAAAAATCATTAGCTAAACCTTCTTTATGTATATCACTATATCTATCTATAATATCACCAGCTTCATCAATCGTCGCAGGCGGTTGTGGTTCAGCCGGTCTGTCTAATTCATAATCATAGTCGGGACCCTTTCCTAAACCATCGTCATCATTGGCATCTTCAAAATCATCATAATCATCATCATTGACTCGTTCGTCTTCTCGACCCATTTCATCAATAGGTATAAAATCTCCACCTTCAGCCATTTTATAAAGTCGTATATTTTATATTTTACGTAGTATTTACCACATTCTGAGGAATTATTCCTTGACTCACCAACCAAGTCTGAGTAGCTAGAGCGCTACCTACCGTAGCGGTGATTTTAACCGTATCATCTACGTCTAACTTTCCTAAATCGGCGGGCTTAATTTTCAAAAGTTTTTTACTCAACATAGTATAACCTACGGTCAACAAACTCAACACAGCGCCGTGATAAAGAGTATTTGCAATGTTCTTCGTATCCATTTTACTTGTACTAACATTTTATTTTTTTATTTATTCCATTTCTAATAGTTCTTCAACTTTAGGGGTTGAAGTTGCGATCGTAACTCCTACCCCCACCTCTCGCTGTGAATCTACAGGTTTACTCTTTTTAAACGCGAGATATCCAATTCCTAAAACAACCAAACCAAATATCGCATATCCCCAGCTCGGAATGTCTCTCATCGTTAGCGCTGGCGTTTGCTCTTCTTCTATACTTTGCATTTGTTGTATTTGTTCTTTCATCTTTCTGTTTCTTTCAGCCAGTTTTTTACCTTGCTCTACTCTTTTAGGGTCTTTTGCTCTTTTTTTTGTGACTCTTGATAGAGCCGACTGAGCCGGCTCTTGGGGAGGCGGAGCCGGCTCTTGGGGAGGCGGAGCCGGCTCTTGGGGAGTCTCTTGGGGAGGCGGGGGAGTCTCTGCTACTTGATCCGTCGTTGTCGTTTCTAGACTCATCTTTTATAATACTACTATTATTTGTAATACTATTATTACTACTATCTACCTTTAAATGTTTAGTCGTGATAAACATAGCCACCAAAGGAGATAAATAAATCCCATAACTGTAATGCACTTCGCAAAGTAAACTGGACAAGCTGCTAGAAATAACGGGGTCTTTTTCTAAGTCGTTGATAAGGGCTTCTTCAGAATCTAAACAAAGTTTATAACCGAATGGTGAAGCCAGCGGCAAAGTCGCGCCTAAAGCTTTTGCGTAAAAAGTCAACACGCAACTCCCCAAACTGACTATCATTTCTTTACCGAGCTTGGCTTCGTGTCTTTTATATAGCTTTTCTTGTTTTTCCGCAGTCAAGCCCTCTATTTCATTGACGGAGTATTCTTTACCTAAATATTTTTTAGAATCACCACTCGCAACTACACCCAAAAGTCTATTTTTGTGCATAGTTGCTTCTGGGATCGTCGCTATGGTCGTGGGTGTAGCAGCTACTATTGTATGAGGTTCTTGAGATAACGTGCTTAGAGATTCTATCGACTTGCTCATTTAAAATAGAACTATATTTTTTAATCTTATTTCTACAAGAAATATAATCGTAAGAAAATAAAGATAAGTTGATGGCTATTACTAGTTTTAATAATAGGTCTAGATATTCTATCATATTTTATAGATGACTAGATAATCTGTAGATCATCTATTAGTTATCTATCAGTTATCTATAGATCATCTATTAGTTATCTAACAGTTATCTAACAGGTATCTAACAGCTATCTATAAATCATCTATAAATCATCTATAAATCATCTAATAGTTATCTAATAGTTATCTAATAGGTATCTAACAGTTATCTAATAGATCAACTGCCAACAGACTGGAGGATCAGTTTTTACCAATAATTTACTAAAAGGCACATCTCTTAAAATCTTTTTAATTCTCGATCTTTCTTCTAAAGGCACCGCATCATTTTCATCGAGGCATTGATCGAAACTATTTTTATCTTTGCAATAGAACAATACGACAAATGCAGTTTGAGCTCTAAAATCTGTCATTACGCAATTATACTTTTGAGTCATCAACCAACAGTAGTGATTGTCGTGCCTACCGCTAAACGCCAATTTCGTTAAAACGCAAGTGTTTTTCCCGAGAGCCGCCTTACGATATTTTATGTCTTGTTCCGAGCTACAATCGTCTATCAAAAACAGAACGTGCGATCCTTTAAATCGAGCTCTATAAAATGCTAAAGCTTCGTTGAGAGACACTTTTTCTACCTCTAAATCGCATAGGTATATCTCGGGGTCTAACCATAACCAACGTCTCTCGCGATAAGTCTTGTTGTTGCTCAACGTAGGACAAATAACTACGATATTTTCAAAGTGATCTTTATACTCAGTTTCTAATAGATCTAAAATATATTTGGTTTTACCCGAATTAGTCCTACCGCATACTAACGCGCAGTGTGGTGTTTTTGGAAACGCTTTATACATATTTAATAGTAAGGTTTACTTTTTGGATTTTAAGAGTAACTACCGCTAAATCGTCCATCTTCTAGCACCAACTGACCATCCATCACCAAGAAAACGTAACATTTTAGAGCACCAGCTGACTCAGCCTCTCTTTCTAAATGAAGAGAAATACCCCCACCCACATCTCCTATTTTCCTGCCAGAACCGTGACTTTTGTTGTCGTCGGTTACCCTCGTATCTAGCCAAAGACCGTAACTAGTGGTTAAGTAGGAGCCTATAGACATATCGTGCAAGCCTAAGTCTTTGCACACGCTAGCACCAAATTCTGTATTAGAGTCACCGAAAAACTTGGTAATCTCATCCCAGTGTTGATAACGCTTCATGCCCTGACTATACAATTGATTCGGCTTACCCTCTATCGTAACGTCTACTTTTTCGATCTTTGGATTATAAAAAATTCGAGGATCTTTTTCGGCCGATTCTTTAAATAAAAGAAGTATACCTTTGAGACTTCTAATGGCTTGATTTAGATTAATGTTCCAAGTAGTATCGGACTTGTTTAACGTTAAAACCGTATATCTTTGAACTTTTTCGTATAGAAAATGAGTTTTACCTCGATATTTTAGTCTGATATTATCTGCCAATGTTTTATTAGTCACCGTTTCAAACTCGAGATCTAACCCCGAAATTTTATACTTCGCGTTAGAATCGGTAGATTTTACTACGCTCGCGTGATCGTTAAATGTAAATTCATAAGTTAGTCTGTCTTTGAGCGTCGATGGACTAAAAGGCTGATGATCCGTAAGCATTTCAAAATCTAGAGGAATGTAATATCGATTACCGTAAGCGTTGGCAATCGCTTTGTCTTTTCCACCATTCGCGCTAGCAACCCCATCGCTAGCGCCGATTCTGAGTTTCGTAACGTTGCTATCTTCGAGTCCTCGATACGCATCGTTCGCGCTGGCTGGTCGCCACAAGTCTTTATACGCGTTATATACATCGGCATCCGTAAACGCTACGAAATCTTTACCTTCTAGTTTGATTCTTACGCCACTAATTAAATTTCGTGCGACGTTATAATATAGAGTTCTTGCATCATCTTCGCCAGTGCCTTCAGATTCTAAGTCTATATTAAAAGCTAATCGTACAGTACCAGGTACTACTACATCGTCTTGACTCAACATAGGAAATTCAACGATCAACAGACTGCCAGCCGACGCGGTACTAGGATTATGAGTAAGAACCAACGATTGCCTCAACCCCTTTAACGCTCTAGGATTTTTTAAACTTCTGTGTGGATTCAGTTTGCTTCCATAAATTGCGTTCATTTTACTTAACGAAACAAAATAAAAAACTAAAAAACTTTTAGACAAACTTATAAACTAAATAACCTAAAACAGCAGTGCCTCCTACGATAAATGCAATTTCGCCATCTTTTTGACCTTCGCCAGGTGCGTAAAAGTCTGACAATACAGGCTCACGAGGTAATCGCATATCTTCGTTGGTTACTTCGTTATATAGCCTCAACGCATCATCTACATTTTTAAAATCTTTTTGAGCCCTGACTTCTTTATGTAGTCGATCGTTTAGATAATCTAGAACCTTGGTTCTTTGTTCCACCCACTCTTGTTTAGCTCGAGTTAATTGTTCTAAAGCGAGGTCATGTCGTTTACGTTCTATGTCCGACGACCCACCCAGCTTAGAAAATATAAAGCTCGATCCTGTAAACGCTACAGCATTTATTATAGCTCCACCAACCATCATTAATACACTCGCCATTTTTTTTGTGTTCGTTTATAAAAACTTATTATAATATGGAAACAAAATTAAGTAAAATATTTTACAGTCCTAAAGGATATTGGAAAGGTGCAGGCGCCATAAAAAAATTATCGTTAAAAGCCAACGTACCCGAACCAGACGTTAGAAATTGGTTGAGAAAACAAGCCATGTGGCAAATATATTTACCACCCCCCAGTTTTATACCGAGACCTACGAGTCTCAATAAGGTTATAGGGCGGCCTAATGAACAACATCAAGCGGATCTGTTGTATCTACCTCACGATGTAGTTAAACGTAAAAGATATAAATACGCGTTGACGATCGTCGATGTGGCCACTCGATATAAAGAAGCTGAACCCTTGACGAATAAAACGAGTACTCAAGTTGTAGAGGCGATAAAAAAGATTTACAAAAGATCGCCCTTGTCTTGGCCTCTCACGATAAAAGTAGACCCTGGTACAGAATTTATGGCTGAATTTAATACTTTGATGCGAACTCGCAACGTCGTAGTACAGAAAGGCGAGGTTGGTAATCATAGAGCTCAAGGTATAGTAGAAAGATTTAATCGTACTTTAGCCGAAAGATTATTCGGTCATCAATACGCTCAAGAAATGTTAGAGCCTACCGATCGCAGCCGCGAGTGGGTAAAAAGATTACCCGATGTTATAAAAGCGTTAAACGACGAAGAAACTAGATTGATATCGACTATGAAAGGTAAACCGTTAACTCCTCGAGCGGCTATGTCTCAGTTAGAAATAAAACAATTGAGTTCCTCGGGGCTCAAGAGCCCCGAAGTCGCGCTAAGCGTAAATGACGATATCGTTAGATATCTTTACGCTCCTGGAGAGCTCGAAAAAGACGTTAGAAGAAGAGCTACCGATCCTATTTGGAGCTTGGAAATGTATACGATTAGAAGGAGAACGACAAATCCCGGACAGCCTGCGTTATACTGGCTGACTCACGGCCCCAAGAGATCGTTCGTTAAGAAAGAATTAATGGTCGTTCCGTCAGATACTGAGTTACCACCTTCTTCAGCGACGTAAAATATCGTAAGCTAGATACCCAACCCCAGCAACGGCCATTAAACCAATGACTAAAGCAGTTTTTTCTTGTTCGTGCGAGTCTGGGGGAGGGGGTACGAGCGTAGCTATGCCCGTAGGAAGTGGCGGTGGGGGTACTTGAGTATCTACTCACGTAGATACGCTCGTAGGGCGTGCGACCGTAGGGGTTGGTAATGGGTCTAAATTCTCTAAATCGTCTAAATCGTCTAAATCGTCTAAATTTTGTTGGGTTACTACACGACTCTTTTTTACGGGAGAGGGTGGGGTTGGTAATGGATCTAAATCGTCTAAATCGTCTAAATCGTCTAAATTTTGCTGGGTTACTAGCTTACTCTTTTTTACGGGAGAGGGTGGAGGTGTTGGCGTAGCTACTCGCGTAGCTACGCTCGTAGGGTGTACGACGTCTGAGTTCAAGTTGATATTTAATCCTATCGATGCGTCGGGTGTAGCTATCTGTATATTATTATTATAACCTTGGTGAATACCGACTAAAAGCTCCATATTTGATGGAATTAAGTACAATCCAGGGCTAATCACAAAGTTTAACGAGCTTCTAGCGTACTGTAAAGAATTTTGAAATCTGGTTATAGAAGATTCCAAGTCCATAGGGCTGTTGATTATGTCTTCTACTATATTTTCAAATTGTCTTTGCGCATCTAATCCGGTACCTGCAGTTAGTATACTCGTTTTTGTTTGGGCTTGCGCACCGAGTATGGCGTACACGTACGTTCTAACGCTTTCGTTTATTTTTTCTATACCAACGTCGGTAAACGAGCTCTTCTGACGTATGAAATATCGAAAACCGAGTCGTACAACGTCCGCAGATTGTCTGATCCACGAGACTGTATATCTACTAAAATGATACGCATCACCCGATTCTCCAAAACCCATATAGGTAGCACCGGGGTATTTCCGCCAATCGTATACGACCTCATTCTGATCGAGCTCGTGGGAGTCGTAATTTCTACCGGGTACAGGTATATATTTACGCGAGTCCATATTGTAATAATACGCCGTACCTAATCCTCCAGAAGTTAAGTCCGCAGTCTGTTTAAAACTCACGTTTGGATTGACATTAAAATGTCGACAAGTATCGCTATAAGCGCCGTTATCGATGTTTAATATTGTTTAGATCGTCGAATACATTGTCTCCTGGAACTGGGCATTTTAAAAAGTAAAGTATCTTTCTGATCGTGAAATATACGTGAAACTTGAATAAAGCCGATATTACGGGGTTTTTATGTAGCAACGATTCTAGTCCTACACCGCAACCCGAAGTCGCGCACCAAAATGCAAAGTTGAGTTGATTTTGATAAAACGTCATGGGGTCCGATGCGTAACGTTCGACCACTTCGTCGTGTTTTACGTCGGACATTTTATAAGCGCTAAATATATCAACTAGTCGAGCGATAAAAGACCTGTTGTCGTTGGTGTTTACGATGATGTTAAGTTGACTCAAGTGCATGTTCAACGGGGTACTCTCCGGGGTAATCGCTTCGTACTTGTCGCTAACGCTTTGTGCTTGCGTAGCTACTTGAGTACGCCCTATGCGGGCAGCTAGATTCGCGATATCTGGAGCATTTGTTACAAGTAGATTATTAGGGTTTAGAAGCGCCACAAATTGAGCGAATTTCATTTTATTTTTAATAAACCAAATATTTTTTTGTTCTAATAAAATGGAATCGCACGTTTTTGAAATGTTTGATAACGAACAAACGTTTAGATTGTCAAAACCTATAGATAACTCTAAGGGAGATTACAGTATGAGTTTAACCAGCGCGATAGTAACCGCGGGGTTCTACAACATGGCTAGTAATAGCGAAATTCTCTATTTTATACATCAAATCGATCCAAACACTGGGAGAAAAACGGGTAGTACGGATGGTAAAATTGATATTCCTGCTGGATATTACGATATAGATTGGATCGAAGAGAGACTCAGTAAATTAGTTTGGTTAGAAGTCTCTGTAGATAAACTTAATAAAAAAATATCTTTAAATGTAACGGAAGAAAATAACGTTCTACGCTTTGATAAAAACATTAAACAATTGTTGGGGATAACGGTCAAAAACTTAGTTTTTGGCGTAGATTACGTAGGGCATTATAATACAATGCCTGTCGATGCAATTTTTTTACATTGCGATCAGTTATCTACGTCTAATAATTTCTATAACGGAAGGGGAACGCACTTGCTGGACGTTATACCGATAACGAAAAGAGACGATACACTCGTAGAGCGTGCAAGATTAACCGCTCGTAGACTCGTGGGCGATAAGATAAACCAACTTAGCTTTAGTATCAGAGACCGAGACGGCGATTTAATAAATAATCGAGGAAAAAAGATTAGTTTTAACTTGACGATAGGTAAATTTTAAGCGATTTTTGAAGATTTTTTAGCTTAAATAAAATGGAATCGCACGTTTTTGAAATGACCGATAACGAACAAACGTTTACTTTGTCAAAACCTATAGATAACTCTAAGGGAAATTACTGCATGAGTTTAAACAACGCGATATTTAACGTCGGTTTTTTTAATATAGCTCAACGTTTGACTATAGGATGGGAAATAGTTACAGGCACTAGTGCAACTAACAGCGAAACGGTAATTCCACCTGGAAATTATACTATCGATGAGTTAGTAGTCGAACTTAATAAATTAAGATTAATCGTAGTTTTCGTAGACAAGATTAATAAAAAGATTATTTTTAATCTCGGTACTGTAACGACAAATCAATATCTTCATATTACTTTCGATCTATATGCTCGAAAAGTGTTGGGTCTACCCTTTAATTGGAGCCCTTTGAGTGATGGTGAACTTGTAGGACATTATAGTATAAATTATGTGAATACAATTTTTTTACATTGCAATCAGTTATCTACGTCTAATAATTTCTATAACGGAAAGAGCACGCACTTGCTAGACGTTATACCGATTGTATATAGTGAGGCTTATTCGAATGTAATAGCGACTGTACAGAATAAAAGAAAAACTGTCATACCTCTAATTAGGAGTAAAATACCCGAACTGAGTTTTTCTTTCAGAGACTGCGACGGTGAGTTAATCGAGAATAAGCATAAGAAATTTATTTTTCGAGTAGATATTTATCGATCGTCTTGTTCTGGCTAGAATAGACTAAAGGTTAGAACGATGACCATAAGCCAGAGTATCTATACCATTAGGTAAAATATATCTCTTCGTATCTAAAGGATTTAAAGATTGCTTGACTTGAGCCTCCGTGTATATCATGTGACGCTCAGTTCCAAAACGAATCATCTTGTTTGAATAGCATTCGTTCGATAAAACACATCTCTTATATTTTTCGTAAGATAGATCGTTGTTTATAACCACTCGGTTTACGCCTTTGGCCTTTTTTAATACGACGTCTCCGTATAAAATCGAGTACATCTTCGATCTGATGCAAGTAGCTTCGCTTATGACTTTTCCCCCGCATTCGTCTTTAAATTTGCCGATGACTTTCTTGTTTGTATCGTCGTATAAAAAGTGGTCTTTCTCGTAGTTGCTAAAATCGTACAAGTCAGACTGTTTTTCTAGATTCCGATAAACGTCTTTCGTATAGATAATCAAAAGCAGCGAGTCCGTGTCTGTATACATCAATCTTACTTTATCGCCATACGTCTTTTTTAATTGGTTGTAATAAAAGTCGTACATTAGAGTCTTCGATAAATCTAAGATACTAACGCCGCAATAGATGGGCTTATTTAAATACGTTTTCTTTTTGTACGATTCCACGAATGAGAGACCGCATTCTTTAAACGCTGTAGTAGACTTGTAACAAGGTTTAGAAACTATTTTTTCGTATTCTTTTACTTGATCGTTTCTCAGTAGCACACCATCTATTCTATTTCTAACATTTTCCATCGTTTTGCCGAATACAGAATTATTCATTAATTTAAAAAAGTCTTTTTCGAAATCTGACTTTGCTTTCGTTCTGAGTTGCGTGTTTTTATCGATGTATGATTTCATCCAAGGTTTTTGTTTAAATTGTAACGCCCGATGTACTTTAGTTAGTTTTAGGCCTAGCCTCAAACACTGTTTCAAATTGACGTAGTGTAATACATATTTTTCTTTGCGATATAGCGTACCGGTTAATTTTTTTACCTTAGCACCATCTCCTATATCACTCGCCAACTTTCGTTGATACTCCGATAACCATTCTTCAGGTATGATTATATTATCAGCGGCTAAAGGATAATCGTTGTGTAGATCGTGTAGTTCAGCTGGATATTCCAGGTCAACTTCGAACATATATCCCGTTGAAGCCTTATCTTTTAACGCCATGATGCGATCGTGGGTAAATTGTTTTGTATTGACCCATTTAAATCCGCCGTAAGGTAGCGGTCGACTCATGGCCCATCCGTAGAGGTTGTTGGCGTCTAAATAGAGAATATACGAATCGGGTTTATCTTGATCGTAATCTTTCAGGTACTTATTGTTGGCCTTAGCATAGCGCGTACTTCCAACGCTCGATATTCCTCCTCTTTTCGCTTTTTCAAAAAATATATGTTTATCTACATCCGTCAAGAGCTCTAATTCTATTTTAGTATGTCTCAGCAACGCGTCCCAACTTAATCCCGGTGCTGTGAAGTAGTTGGCTGGATCCAACTTGTAATTCGTTCTACACATTTGCCTAAAATTCTCGAATACACCGGCTAGTAATAGAGTATCCGCGGTTACGTACAAGTCGTGGTATTCGCCCATGTTTTTTATGTTAAAGGTCCGCCATACTCGTTGCGCGCGCGAGTAGTCTTCGTCCGTTATATGTTTATCCTTTAGAGCGCTGAAAAAAGATTCTTTAGGCGGCAGCGTAGCTTCGCTAAATCGTTCAAAGCTATCCATATACTCGTACGGATATACACCCTTTTGTAATAAGATGTCCGCGTTCTCTTCGCCATAACGTTTCAGGAGTAGCCTAAAGGCGTCTCTCGGGCAAGACGTTACCAATTTGTCGAGACCGCTAGACATAAAATGAAACGAGTCGATAAATCTATATTGACCGATCGAAAATGAAATGTATTTTTCTGAATTTTTGGGTATACACCAGATATCTTGTTGATACTTAGAAATACCCTGCATGATTAAGTGCGCGTCATAATTTTCTAAGTTGTGAAAGACAACCGGTATTTTCGTTTCACCGGGTTTTACTCGTAATTTAAGATTACAGTAAGCGTGTGCGGCTCCTCTGTACTTGCCTGTAGTGTGACAATGATCTCTTACTTTTCGAAATTTGTTAATTTTCTTTTGGCAGAACATACATGTTTTCTCGACGTATCCCTTTTCGTTTTTGTATGTGTATTCTTCCAGTTCTTCTTTACTTTTAGGTTCTACAGGTTTGCAGCACAGGCAATTACACGAGTAATTTGGATAAATTGGTTTTTCGCAAATCCAGCACTCGTTAGAGTTTAGGTGTACAACCTCTTCTTTTAGCGTATATATTATCGGCTTAATGCGAGCTAGTAATTCATTAATCTTAGGTTCGAGTTCTTGCAACGAGGTTATAAAATTGTCTATAGCGCGTTCACCTCTATAAGTCTTTCGCTTGATCTGCCGGCCATCACATCTAACTACAACGTAAGAATAACCGCAGGCTCTATGTTCGTGAGTTTTACTCGACGGCTCCTTTGTTTTTTCTTGGGGTACTTGCGTAGCTACACTCGTACTCGCGTAGCTACGGGGTGTAGAGGGTACCAAGATAGATTCAAAATCAGCGTATATGACATAGGGTGCATCTTGTAAATTCTTAAAGTTTTTAAACATTAATTTGCTTTTGTCCAAGTATTTGTTCGCATTTCCATGCGGCATTTTAACGGTAGATAAAGCAGAGTCTATTCCTTCACAATCTTTTATGTGTATGTCCAGCTTCTCTTTCGAACTAAAATGCGTTAAACATCTTAAGCAAAACAGTTTACGATGCTGACTATTGGTAGCGCCATATAAGAATCTAGGTAAGTCACTTATCCAACAATAATGACCGTCATATAATAGCAAACTGATAGTTTCTATATCGTATGGTCTTTTAGATAAATATAGCGGATATATCAAGCCCCTTTTATCTTGTGGATAGGTTTTATTTTTGCAGTCTGTGTCGTATCCCAACACGTTTATACTTATATCGTTTTGTCTTTCTATTCTCGTTATCTGATTTATAGGTGTGGGGAAGTCTATGTCCTTAAAATTTAATCCATCATCGGTTTTATAAGTAGATGGATTATTTCCGCGAAATTGGTACTTTGGGTTTGTTGCTAATTGGTTTTTAACTCTATCGGTATATATACCTAGGGCGGCTCTTAAACACCATCTTATACACTCTTGATCTTCGTTTTTGATATTAAATGTTGCGTGTTTGTTAGTTATATATTCGGGTAGTTTTACGTAAGAAGCGCCCACCAGAGGTTTAACTCTGTTTATGTTTATATAAAACGCGACTATTTTATCTATAGTCCAACCACTTCCTTTATTCGTAAATTTATCTATCTGAGATAATATCGTTTCATATTGTTTCCCGATGGTTGTAGCTATCTCGCTCTTGTTTAATACTCTATTTTGGTAACTAAAATGAATAGCGGTTTGTGTTGTAGTCTTAATGCCTGATTTTTTTACATACTTTATTTTAATAGCGATCTGTAGCTTCATCGTTTTTATTTTTATTAATTCAGCGACGATTTTGTTTTTTATCATAGACGTATGGGTGTTGTAAAATTGATCCGGATCGTCGATAAACAGACTCGGAATCAGTTCCAAATTTCGATAACTGTTTTCAAATCTTCTAGTCTCTCGAAAGTCTGCTTCTCGAAAAGTATTTTGCTCCTTAAATCTTTTTATAGCTTCGATGTAATCTTTTTTTATCGCTCGACCATTTCTTCCCGTTGAGACGACCCGAATATTTTTATCGTGCGCGAGTCGATCTAACGAAGCTTTAGATCGTATTCTCAAATTTTTAAATTTGGCTTCTTCTTCTTTTATAGCTCGAATATAATCTCGCCTGATATACGTATTACGGCGTCCTGTTGGTGTTCCTAAAGATAAGTTATACTTATCGATATATCTTTTTAAAGATATTTTGTTCCATCTATTGTATCCTCGAATCATAGGTTGTGTTTCCATCTTTATAGTAACATAATATATTTTTAAAAAAATAAAAAAAAAATTAATTTTTTTTGTCGTATGTCATTTTAGAGCAATATCTTTTTTCGCCCGGGCGCCCTGGCGATTTCGTACGCTTGTGGGATATGGAAAAAACTTTTTATTTTCTTGATTTTGTGCTAATTTTGGTGTGTAGTACCCCAGCAAAATTTTGGGTGATTTTTGGGGCTATTTTGTTTCTAAAAAATTTGACGTATGTACCCACAGCAAAATTAGAGAGAAAAGTGAAAAAACATGAAATGACAGAACCGGCATTTACCATACTACTACTAGGGTTCTTTCTAAACTTGGAATAGTCATTTCATTCCGACATGTCCTGTACGTACTATTCTGCATTCGTGCATCAGCCCCACCCCCTTGGGGCTACTGGATGGTTGAATGGTTCATAAACAAATGTTAACCTTCCCTTCTTTTTTTTTTAAAGTTATTTTAGGTTTGGTTTATTTTTTATTTTTTACAGTAGGTTATTGCTGATAGTGTATTAGTGCTTAATTGTTTATTTACTTACCTACATTTCTTTTATCACCTTGAGTACGTTTTTTTACGGGAGACGTCAGGGTGTCGCGGCGGTTCTGGCAGCCAAGCGAACTGCTACAATGTGTTTGTGCAGTCAAGCGTAACATAAACCTGGATTATTATCCAACAATGGATTGAAACTGCACAAACGGCGCCAAATGGCGTCATCCGGCCTGGTGGCACTATTTTTTTTTGGACGCCATATTTTGGCGTCATTGGTACGCAAGGGGTTAATGAAATTTCATTGAATACATTTTGTTTTTACTTCTGTTTGCTTCTTTGTCTGTTTGTGCTGTGCAGTTGTGTGTTGGCATGTTTTTGTTTGCTTGCTTATTTTTTTAAATTTTTTTGTTGTTGTCAGGGAAGGGGTGACTTATCTCTCTGTCTATTCCTTTGAGAAAAATGCACAATTGTCTCTTTTCAATTATTTATTTGAACAAGGGTCTGTAAACAAAGTTTGAAGAGAGTTTCTACTCTTTACAGAAGTACAGGTAGTTTATGGAAGCACTGTATGCGCAGTGCTTTCCAAGAGCCTGTGGCTTTAATACCTGGGTGGGACTCGAACCCACGACCTCCTGCTTGCTAGTGCAGACGTCTTAACCACTTGACCACCAAGCTTGCCGGGGTCGGCTTGCCGATTCAAGTGCAATGTAGCAGCGGGTACCGCGTAATCAGTCAGAAGATGGAATTTGCGTTGGGGTTCTCTTTTCCAATGCAGTGTATTGAAGCACTGTATTCTCAGTGCTTCAGTGTATGCATACAGTGCTTCAATCCTCAATACAGTGCGTCTGGAAAGGGTACAAAATCTCTTCAAATTCACATCATCCCGGTGCAAATTTCATCTTTTTGTCAAAAAAACAACATTTGCTTTTCCTTGACAGCCCCTTTTCATTTTTTTCCAGTTATTTCATCTTGAATGTTGTGTTAATAATCCATTAATAAATGTCTTTAAAAAACGAAATGTAAAATAAAGAAATATCCTGCATGATTGAAACTCAAGTTTTTTGTTGTATCCCAACAGGAGTTTCTTACGTCCCTGTTACCAAAGAGGACGAGATTCACAACGTCCAGCTGGTCGTGGACCATCTGGCTGACAAGGTCCTGCACTGCGACCTGTCCCATATCAGCGGCCGAGCGGTGGTGGAGGGGGACCGAGTGGCCGTACAATACCTGTTGGAGATCCTCCTAGGAGTCATGGATTACATCATGGAAGGAATCGAGAGTGAGGGGTCAACGACCGACAACGAAGGTACGACCCCATGGGGTTGTTCTTAAACTTACAGTAAAACTACAGTTTCGGACAATGTCAGCTTGTCTCGGACAGTCCCAGACAATTTATACTTGTCTTCGACAGTTTAAGGATGTTTTGTCATTTGTCGTTTTTTTTCATTGAAGACGAATCCATTCAGCCTTGCAAAACTAAAATCCTCTCAGGAAGTTTTTTTTAGGCCATATTTTGGGTGCACATATTGTTCGCACTTGTTTAAATATGTTGGTGTTTATAAAACCCCAAAATAAAGCTCCGATTCCAAAATCCACCAATGTTTGTTGCTGGGGATCACTGCCTGAATCCTGCAAAATCCTCCAGTAGGTTTTGAATAAACACCCCAGTAACCTTAATCCCCACAAATCATCCAGCAACAGATTGGGCCTGATGACCTGGATCCTCCTCAATCCTGCATTAATCCTTCAACTTCCAAAGACCCTCAATCCTCCAGATTCCTCCATTTGGCAAACAGGATTTTTGAGGTTTTGGGAAGGTAGGGTTAATATGTTTTAATAGTCAGTCTTCACGCACAGCACATAAAACAATATATTTTAGGAAGGCCAAATCTAGCGCACAGTGTAGTAAATTGCTGTTTTTCCTAATCTGTTAGTAGTGGAAAATCCATTACATTGAAATGTTCAGTCAGAACACGGCCTTCTTAACCAATTCACGCCGGGATTATTTTTGCCGAAAATTTCGGTTTTCAAAAAAAATCAAAATATAGCAGCGAACTTCTGATATACAGCCACACGCCACAAATACTGATTCGCAAGAGTAATTTCAACAGTATTTGTATGATATTTCTTGCCGAAACCTCATATTTTTCAATACTCCGGTGTGCCCACTGGAGCGTAAATTGTAGAACAATAGGCCGTGCACAGCGGCCAAGTTCAAGTTCAACACACGGTCCCCCTCCACAGACTCTCGGACTTTGTGTGTGTGTACAAAACAAATGAGGGATTAGCATGTTGAGACGTCACCCGGAGGTGAGTCGAGGCAAGCTTGACATTTTAACCCATCAGCCGTGCCTGTGTATAAAAACAGCCAGTGCGTGTTAATTCGTCCTGCGACGCGAACTGGTTAAAAGCATAAACAAAATTAGTAGGTCTTTCATGTAACGTAACCTTTGAGAATGAACTTCCTTACGTTTTAAATGTTAATGTTAGGCTACATTTGTGTAGCTAACTTTGTTGATTTGTATATTTGTCACAAAGTAACTGTTTTTAGCCAATAAATTTCTTGTATTCTTTTAGTGGTCAGAGGGACTTTTACATGTCTAGGTCTGTCTGTGTCATTGGTCACAGTCACATCTTTTGTTGGTCTAAGGTTGAGTGGTTCTGGTCTTAAGAAAGGTTGTGTCGTCGCGGGAAATTTTGAATAGGTTTTTTGGTCCAAGGGACTTCTGGGAGCTGTGTGTCTTTTGTTTTGGTGAGGTGTGTCACAACGCTTGTTGACAGCCATGCTATCGCCGTGTTTTGCAATTACTTTGCTTTGCTGAAAATCGCTATACCGAACGATCACTATACCAAACAAAATCTGTGTATCCCGCGATGTTCGTTATAGCTACGTTCCACTGTAGTTCTAGTTCCTGCCATTTGAATTTGTGTATTTATTATGTAGGCATTGCACACTGACAGTTTAAATTTGTTGATTTGACCGGAACCATTAGTTTGTTGATATTAAATTTTGTATAGTGCAAGTCGGATTTTGATTTGTTTTCCTTTTCTCGACTTCATTTGTGTTTTGCAATCTACGTAAGCTTTCCCCTTTCTAAAAATTTCTAAATTCTTTGGGCCATTCTGACAATATTTCAGTTCAATCCAGCGAGCTGGCAATTTCCAGCAATTTCATTCATAAATTTTAAGATTCTTCTAATGAGAACTATTCTGCACATTTGAGTTCGTTATCCTGCGGTTGAATCTCTATTTCATCTCTATTCTTGGACTGCATCCCTCACTATGCAAGGCCCCAATTTTGTGTCTGTTGCCAGATCATGATGATCTCGTGGACCCGGATACCATGACGAGGGGCACCGTGTCCGCCATCACCGATGTCTTGAGGGAGGAGCTTCGTCCTGGAGACAGAGGGGAGTACTACAGACCAGCTGCCGCAGATTATGAGAGGTATAGAGTTAATTACCAAATTTTTCAAATTCAGTCAGTTCAAACATTTATTTTATTTTTTATTTATTTCTTATTTATCCTGGTTGTTCCATTCAGTGTGAAAAACTCACTGATCTCCCATGGATCCCAGCTCATACAAAACTACTAAAATACGATTAATATATAGGTTTTCCCGGCCAATTTCATCACAAATTAATTCAATTTCATTAACATGCATTTCTTAAATTCATGCATTTCCCCTAATTCAATCAAACCAGGGTTTCTTTTTAGCTACTATTGCATTCAATTTCGTGTTTGTGCACACATGATTTCGTTCTTTTCATTCAGGTTCGTTTTAGTCATTCCATTTCGTTTATAGGCATTCAAGACTATATTTTCAACAATCTTCATTTGAATTTCGACTAGGGTACATATCTATAATTCATGAAATCAAATTAAGACTCATCGAAGCGCACACGAATTTGTTGCTAGTTTTTGTTTTCCTTTTTGTTATGGGCAATGAATTTTTAATTCTGAGCGTTCAAATTAAACATGAGTTATGGCTTGTTTATTCGAGGAAGCTGGCAATAGCTCTTTTACTGGCACACGTTTCCGTGTTGTTTGCATTTCATTTACGTCATATGCATGTGTTTTGTCTTAATTGCAATAATTGTTTCTTTTGCTTTGTTACCCTATGATTAAAGTTAAAGCCTGTACCCTGTATCTAGAAGACTGTTAAGTAAAGTTTAAAAAGTTATGGTGATAAGTTTGAAATGAAAACAAAATCTTTCGCTATAGCCTTGTGATAGTTTGCACTGGTCTTTATGTTTTCTTCTTTATTTCTGCTAATGTTCGGACCACGTCAAATTAAAATACGAATCAGAAAGCACATACCATTGAAACGAATTTGAATGTAAACATTTAAAAAATGTTTGCTAATTGATGAAATTGAATGGTTGACCAGCCTCTTGCTGCTGGCTTTTACGAAATTGAATGATCTTTGCGACCTCATGAATTTGAATGATCGTATTTGGCCAGTGAATGCTAACTTCTGAAATGGAATTACTCCTTTTGACTGTTGAATGCTGATTCAACGGAGCATTCATTTTCGAACAAAATTGAATGAGCCGGGCATTAAATTGAATTAGATTTTGTTTAAATTGGCTGGGAAAACCTATATTAAGAATAATTATGTCAAAATACTAAAAAAATCTCATTTAAAGAAACTAAAAACGAAAATGAAAAAGAAATTACACAGAAAATAACAAACATTACAATACACTATAAAACATCACTGCATGATGACATGAACTGAGCTGTTTGAGTTGTTTGACAAAGTGCTTAAAACTTGTTAGATGCGGAGATTTCAAATGGTGCGGTAAATTGACCTATCGCCGTCGAATCGCGTCAACGCAGCTTGTGAATTATTGTCCAATCACATCAATAATAATTCCACGTGGAACGTGCAAAATCTGAGACAAACAAAAATTACCACACAAAATTCCCATAGGGTTGTCTAAGGGGCGTGGTTAACTCGTAAACGGCCGATAGGTCAATTGTTCCAAGCCTGGGCATCCCTCAAGTTAAAAGTTTTTTTAACTTTCTGTTCTGGGGTGTGGAAGAACCATATTGCCAACAGTGCTATTCCTAGTTCGATGACAATGTAGTTCACCGACTGGAACAAAAACATCGCAAAGATAACTTGGAACATTGCCTGTTAAACACTTAAAAACCATGGTATTAATATGAATGTCTCTTCTTGCCTGTAGAGTTTTCCAACCTAATTCATTACGTACAGCTGATGCTGATGTTCTGGAATGGTACCTTAAGAACAGTCTGTCCTTCTCTATTTAATAGTACATCAAGCCGTTGCAATAGGGTTTTGGAAGCACGACAACATTACAAGTTGTAAAAATGCAATGCACTTATTCATTTTGTCTTTTCTCAGTTGTACCATTCAATTGTTTGTTTTGCCATTGGTCTCTTTCAGCGTGAGTGGAAGACTTTTGAGACGCTGGTGGCAGCAGACATAACGGTCCTTTTCCATCGTTCTCACTAGTCGTTCGCAGGCTCAGAACTACGTGCGCATGTTCAGAACTATGCACGCATGCTCGGAAATACATGCGCATGCTCAGAACTAGCAAAAAAAGACCAGTATGTCTGTTGCCGCCCGCATCTCAAAAGTCTCTCATTATCAGCCTCTGACGAAGACCAGAACCCAACAGATAAGGGGCATGCTTCGCTGAAAAACCATCCATATGGCAGGTTTACACAATTCACCATGTTGACAATTTTCCTTGAAGCATGCCTTCATCTTAAGGTTGTCTGGATTCAGGACAAAGGCTATTGTCCTTTCCTCGTCCCATAATTTTATCAAGGAAAAAAAGAACTTCTTAATTACAGCACTTAAACGTAGTGTACACGATTAGTAATTCTCCAATATTTTTTACTGAATTATTATGAAATACCTTACTAGACTGTAAGTTAATAGTAGTCTCAATCATCCTTTGAAATTATGGCACCAGGTGTGCTGTCATTGTCAAGAAAAGTGGAAATTTATATCATCTTCCAACGATTTCCAGCTGGAAATGGTTGGGAAAACTGCCCTGTAACCTTTAGTCAAGGCGCGCGTGGCTACCCGGACGAGTGGCGCACTGGACAGGGCGCGTCACGTGTCCAGCTGGTAGCCACGCGCGCCTTGACTAAAGACTGTCAATTTTCCTTGAAGCATGCCTTCATCTTAAGGTTGTCTGGATTCAGGACAAAGGCTAGTGTCCTTTCCTCGTCCCATAATTTTATCAAGGAAAAAAAAACTTCTTAATTACAGCACTTAAACATAGTGTACACGATTGGTAATTCTCCAATATTTTTTTTACTGAAATATTACGAAATACCTTACTAGACTGTAAGTTAATAGTAGTCTCAATCATCCTTTGAAATTATGGCACCAGGTGTGCTGTCATTGTCAAGAAAAGTGGAAATTTATATCATCTTCCAACGATTTCCAGCTGGAAATGGTTGGAAAACTGCCCTGTAACCTTTAGTCAAGGCGCGCGTGGCTACCCGGACGAGTGGTGCACTGGACAGGGCGCATCACGTGTCCAGCTGGTAGCCACGCGCGCCTTGACTAAAGACTGTCATCCGCCCGACGGTTAAAAATGAGCGCCGTTTTTCTCTCGGTTTTTTCGCCATCCAACAACGCAAAACTTTGAACAGATCAGTGGAATGATATTTCCTAAACATACTAACCCCCAAATCTGCCCATTTTTGAAAATTGCAACAATGACCAATCATGTACACGGCCTTTAAGATTTGGCATTTTTTAATGCTACAGCCAACCTTACGACAGTCATACGATTAGTGACATATCCAAGCGTCAGAGTCAACCCAACAGCCAGTCAGAGGGTGAGTCCACGGCAGAGCTGATCAGGCTGGGGGTGGCAGCGACCTCACGTGAGGTGCACAGAGCTCCTCAGCAAGACCCGGAGAAGCCGACAGGTGAGAGAATAATTGATTGTTAGCATGAACGTCGGTCAATTTAACAGCCAGCCATAGGGGACTCTGCATAAGAGATGATTACATTGGCAACAATGGGTGCGTTCGATTAGCTTACACTTGTAAGTGAAACTTAATACACGAGACCGTTTAAGTCGTCATCACGTGATACTCATGTCTGCCTCGGTGTCAACCACCACTACCCCAGCTAGGGAGCGGGTTCTCTGGTGGCTGCCCGGGTGTAATTACATCACCGGGTAGCTGAAAACGTAAACATGGCGGGGAATTCGAATGTACAGATTGCGACACAAATTGGAAAGCAAAGACTATTTTCCTGACATTGACAACTACAGACTGCGTGCAAATTGTGAATTTTATAATAATGTCGTCATTGACACGGTTTTGCAGATGACGGTGAGCCTGTGCTTACATTTGAAACTTTTTAAGTCCCTGCCCCCAAACGACCTTTGACCATAATTTTCCTAGAATGCCTAGGCAAATACATTGCAGCGTTCGATTAGCCTTATTTCGTGGCTTCCCCTCTGTGTAACCACATGTTTTAAGTGTAAGCTAATTAAACGCAACCAATTAATTAACACGGACCGTTGCGCAAGCAATCACAGAATACCGACTTGAGTCAAGTCTAATGATTCAATGATTAAGGGGCCCTTCAAAATGTTCAATGTTTTTTTATTTTGATTTTGTTTTCGAAAATGTGGGTGGGTGGGTCATAGGCCATCCATCAGCCTGGGGGGGTTGGTCGGTATCAAATGAGGGGAATAATGCTCATGGTGATTTTTGGCAAGGTATGCACCCTTGTAGTTGGAAAATATGTGATAGCATTGCAGCGGTGGCAGCTTTTTGGTAGTTATCACCTTTTTTTTTTAAATGGCCGCTAAAATGCTTGTTACCACATATAATTAATCCGGTAACAAGCATATTGGCAGCCATTTTGAAAATAATTTTTTAAAAGTGATAGCACCCAAAAAGCTGCCACCGCTCACGCTGCAATGCTATTACACATTTTCCAACTCTAGGTGTGCATACCTTGCCAAAAATCGCTATGAGCATTACTCCTCTCGATCATTTGATACCGGTGGCCCAATTTTCGGACCGAGGCTGATGGCCTATCAAGGAAAATATTGAAAATTCAAATTCACTTTTCAATATATAAGAAAGCTCTTTTGACTTGCCGATTACAATGACTGTCACCAATCAAATACTCACCCAAAAATTTTTTATTGAAATTTAGAAACATGCAAAGTTTTGAATGACCTCTAATGACTTTCGAGATAATTTTTACCCCCCAAAAGGATTGTCTTCAAGTGATGGGCCAGTAAGACTGAGCTTAGAGGAGCCCCCAGTAAAGATGACCAGTCGCCTCCCGACAACGATGGGTGATAAACCAACTGTTGCCCCATCAAGTCTGCAGCCAGAGCGGACTGTCGACTCGACCACCGGCTCACAAGGCAAACAAAAAGATGACCTGACTTTACAAGTATGTAAATCTAAAGGAGCTCTGGAAGTTCTTCCGTCTTTAATATTGAAATTCAAAACAAGGTTGCCCAAATGCTACTAAAATCACTTAAAGAGCAACTCCAATGATTCCCAACTTTTTTAGGTTTCGATTTAATTGAGAAGAGCTATTGCAAATAAAACAGATACTTGTCAAGATCCCCATTTTTGTTGCCCTTCTTTCCACAAGTTTATCTCAGTTTCGTGAAAACGAGCGTGACGTCAAAGCTCATTTACATCTGATGAATATTCATTTCTAACGTATTACCGTTGAGCATGCACTTCACATCGCGTGCAGCTTTCTACGGTACTACATCATGTTTCTTTCATTTCTCAACAGCGCCGCCAGCGGGCAATTTGTGGAAAGTTTTCATAAACTCGAAAGAAACTGGTAATAAACATTGACACGCAAAACAAACATGATTTTGTAATGAATAAGTAATTTACTATATATTGAACACAATAACATTTAATTCCAACACTTTTCAAAACCTTTTCAAAGTGAACAAAGAAACCGTTGGAGTTGCTCTTTAAAACATTGAGGTTCACTAACAATTATAGTGAATATTTTGCTAGGTTGCTGTGACAAATTTGTACACGTTAAAAATTTATTACACATTTTTACGCCGTTAAAGTCTGATTGAAATGAATGGGTTTCCCGGGTTCCCGTGGGGGGTGGGGGGAGGGTTTGGGGGTCGGAAACACCCCCCCCCCCATCCCATTGGCAATTTAATTTGTTTTTTGTTTTGCTTTTAAGGCCTATACGCCCAAAGTTGCAAACCAGAACAGCAAAACCCTGTAAAGGTTTTATTTTTTTGTGTAGGGGTAGAGGTGAAATGCCGCCAGCAACGTTGAGAAAGTGTCCTGTACCCACCCACCCCCCCCCCCCCCCCCCCCAACCCACCCCGCTTGTAAAATTTTGTTCGCAGGTGTAAAATGTTCGCGAGTCAACTTTTTGACCAAATGTACAAAAAAGAAAATTGCGATTTTTTTTTTTAATGCAGAAGGAATGAAAATGCATCCCTCGCGATTTATTGCATGTTATGAATCAATTTGTTGGACTTCACAGTTTGAGGGGGTAGCCACCTTGGGAAAAAGGGGGCCTAATCTGTGAATATATTGTCAGGCAGCATCTTACATTGAAGGGGGCTGCGGCCTTTCTTCTTTTTTTGAAAAAGGCATGATGCTAAGATTTTGTTTCCCTTTAGGACCTTACCGGGAGTTCCTTCTCTTCGGTCTCCTGGCCCAAGCCCCCTCCTCCCCCAGCCTCCGACCACCAGCCGCTGAGTGAGTTTGACTCCCTCGGGATGAGACCCAGATCAGCTTTCATCAAGGATAGACCGGCCACCAGCGGGTACGGCATGGCGGACAGCCTTGTGGGGAGTCTAAGAGAGAGCGGTCACCAGCATCACGTGCATACGCATCACCATTACCATCAGCCAGGTATGTAACGACCCGGTCCCAATTTCATTTTTCTGTTGACCGTAAGCGAGGAACAATTAGTATATTTCATGTAACCCATGAAATATGCTAATTGTTTTGAATTGTGCATATGCATGCATCCCATAACTAAGGATTCTGTGCTTACAATTATTGGGTTAGGTAAATCCAGCGACGGAATCCATTAAGTTGGGCCCTATCCATACGGTCCACAAATAGTATTCAGCTGACCTTCCATAATTGCATTATCAGTCGGTTCTGTGTCCATTGCATTTTGTTGCCCCTGTCAAGCTATATGCTAAGGAACAAACGGGCAGAAAACAGACCGTAAACCACTAAGGCTGCAAGTTTACAGTATTAAAATCATCCGTGTAACCTTATATTTTGCGGTTACGGTTACGCGTAACCAATGTTCTTTTGCGTAAACAAAGAAAAACAAGTCTGGGGAAGTCGGTTCATAACCTGATTTTGTTAGCATCACGCGATCGGCAGAAATCAATCAGCTCAACCAAAAATGGTACATCGAGAATGGGTGAAAAAAAATTCACCTGGCCCCACAACGCCGACAACGATGCCAAATTAATTCACTCCTGTACATGTACATGTACATGTACATTACAGACGAGCACGTGAGAAGTATTGTTGACGGTGATTACCTACACCCCTGCCCGATTGGTCCTCATCCAACATTGTACATGTAGACGGCCCGTGCCCAAATCCAACGAATCATGATGCACGGGTGCACTGGCAAGCACGTGGAAAATGTTCTTCATGGTTATTCCATCTGCCCAAACCTCATTGGCCCTCGCCGAACATCGTAGTCAGCCCATGCCCAAATCTAACCAATCATGATTCATCAAGACGGTTCATTTGGCACGTACAGATTCCGTGCACCCAAGATCAAGGCCCCATATTGGCCCTCGTTCATTATATAGCGCACGAGCATGCATTGCGTCGTTGGTGTAGTCTTGGTCAAGTGAAAACAACCGCACTGAATGCTACCATCTTATTCCCAGTGTACAATGTACGTACATGCAGCTAACGCGTAACGAACTTCGTCTTGAGAAAAGACTAAAACCAGGGGTTAAGGCGCGTGTGCATTGCACATGTACATGTACAATGTCTGTTTTGTGTACACAAGATATGGACGATCCTTTTTTGACAAGTCACGTGTGATCGTTCATGGTTTTAATTATCAGCTGTTACTATTAAATCAACAATGCCGAAATAAAAAACAAATGCTCGTCTTTCTGGAGTGCCGTAAAGAAACCAACTGAAGGTAAATGTCGTACTCCAACTACTCAACGAGTGAAGGCTTGTAAACCTGGCCCCGATCCTGCTGGCCCGGATCTTGCCGGCCAAGATTCGTGATATCGGGGGTCGGATCCGAGCTCAATATCCCGGCGATCCCGGTGGCCAAGCGTCATGGTGACTTCCATTCGTGTTCTCGGTCGAATCTTCAAAAGATTGTTTGTTTTGTGCTCGCCCGCAAGAGATTTTTTTCTCTTCACGTTCTCTGCTTTAAAAATGAAATGTCGGTTTTTAAAATTGGATTACGGTTAACCGAAACGGAAAAATGCAACCTTGTAACCGTTTAAAACGATCGATTAACCGTGTAAACGTTTCCAAACTGCAGCCTTATACAACACTCGCATGGAAAGCCACCTTCAGTCTATCAATTATCATCATCACTTGACTCAGGTTTTGTGAATACCTTAAACCTAAAGCTCTCGGCATTTTGGCAAGGAACCTTTCCGAATCTACTAAGGTCCAACACTTTTGGATTATACAAAATGTACTACTAAATCCAGAAACATCTGCCAGAGCATAATGTGTTAAAGCGCTAAATCCATCAAAATCCACTATAACTAAACGTGCCAGTGATTTGGTTAGATTTATCAAGGTCCTTCACACGTCCATATGCATACCTTTGCAGGAGGTTATTCACACTCCAGTAGTATCAGGGCTATTTCATGGAGCTAAACAAAAAAGTTTTAAAAAAATGGTTACCAGTGTGATCGTCATACGAAAATAAACTGGCCAAATACCAGCCCAAGCAGTGTACATCACATGAACATTTGGTAGGTAATCCTGGGTTTTTCCCCCCAAGGAAGACTTTTCATGCTAAGCAAATTCCTGTGATTATTTAGCATCTCCATGATATTGACCCCAGGAGGGGTGGTTTAAGGGATTTTGGTAGCTGGGGTTATAACTTGATTAGTTTCCATCTGTCTGAGAATTTTGTTGGCATAGCATGAGCAATCACCTTTCATCGACAACCTCTGAAATGCAGAGACTCACGTATACCTGTCAGAATTATTAGGCCTTTAAAAATTATTTGTATATTTATCGTTGCCCTGGTATCATTTTCCAAAAAGTTTGCTATATTATTTCCTGTTTAAAATTTTGCCGAGAAAATTATTTCGCATGTCCCGTGGATTTTTGTTTGGCAACAAGAGTGGAAACTTGTTTTTTGTCATCCGTGCTTTCAAATTTTGTTCTTGCAGGCAGTAAGCATCCGGCCAACACAGCATTGTCCAAATCTCCACCGCATGCCACTGTTTCAAGACCACCTGCGTCTGAGGAGACCTCACCCACGAAGCATTCTTCATCGAGGGAATTTGGCTTGAGAGAAGAACCAGGAGGTGAATAGTGTGGAGATAATGTTTGCAATCATGAACTTGAGAATTGGCAATGAAGAGAATCTTCTTTTTCTGTGCAATAGTGTATTCCAAGTTTCTCTTTGAGACTGCGAAGAATTTCCGCAAAGTTACATATGTGCCTAAAATGTTATGCAAAATAATAAACTAATAAAAACTGATTATCAATTCGAATAGTCTGATATATATATACATAAATAATAAAAGTTAGGAGCTGACGTCTCTAATTCCAGCAGAATCTTCCTCCCAGGCTAAATGACGCAAAAACAGGAAATAAGTCCGGAAACAAGCCTTTTCTTCACAAATGTCTATCTAAAGTTTCTCTTTGAAAGGGAAAGTTATTTCTGTAGGAATTTGCATTAACCCTCCCTCTCTCTCGGTGCCAAAATGGAGCCAACTGCCCTACCTATCAAAACCTATCGAGTTTCAGGTTGAAACACACAAGCTGTTGGAGAGGAAGGGCTTAGGTTTTTTGATAGGTTATGATAGTTATAACAGTACGAGGGTAAAAGTAGTTGTTGAATTTTGTTTTCAGACTTGTGATTTTCTGTGTTTGTGTCATTTAGCAGCCTTCAAGGAAAATTCTGATACAATCGAAATGTCAGGCCCTCCTAACTTTTACCAGTTGAAATTTTAAACAAGAGGTTTACAATTTCTGATAGTATTGCAAGGATTTTTTGAGCATTGTAAAGTAATTATTTATTTATTTAATTTTTTGTAGTCTCAGTTGGACCATCGTGGCACAAGCAACTCACAGGCAAAGATGACATTTTCTCCGACACATCCCACTACAGACCTAGACATACCTACCCAGCAACACTGCGGTCCACATACCCAGCTCCATACAGACCCACGAGCAGTGCTTCCATCGGGGGTGTGCACACCACTAGGGGTGTGGCCTCCACTAGGGGTGTGGCCTCCAGCAGGGGTGTGGCCTCCAGCAGGGGTGTGGCCTCCAGCAGGGGTGTGGCCTCCAGCAGGGGTGTGGCTTCGACAGAAGGATATGAATCTGTGAGAAAACAGGGGAATGTCTATGATATGAAGGATTGGCCAGGCAGCCGTCGGAGACAAAGAGAGGTAGATGCATGTTTGGCCCACTGGTGCCTTTTTTCAACTTGGGTCAAATAAGTCCAACTAAAATCATCAAACAACCGTACAAAAAAAACTGACATATTGAGAAACTACCCAGGTATGGCAAGATAGCTCCGTTGGTACGGCGCTTGATCACTTTCGGAATTTTAAAAAAGTCACCTAGTTAGTTTCTCTTGTGGTTTGCGTGACAATATTCTGAGTTAAAAAGTCATATCCTCGTTGCGTGATCCCTTCATTTCCACTTCCAAAGT
The DNA here is from genome assembly GCA_037893225.1 of Hippasteria phrygiana. Lineage (NCBI taxonomy): Eukaryota > Metazoa > Echinodermata > Asteroidea > Valvatida > Goniasteridae > Hippasteria > Hippasteria phrygiana. The sequence goes on along the minus strand of JAZGUH010000856.1, from coordinate 14,182 downwards.
CATCAGTTTGGGCCTCTCCACCCAGTGCCAAGCATTGTGGAAATGTTTTTCATTTGTTATTAAACACGAGTTTGACACAGTCTCTTTGTTAATAACCAGTCAGGTAAACAGATTGGTTTAAAGGCACACATTGCTCTGAAAGTGTAAAAATTATACCATAAGGTGTAATATTTATGGAGAAATGTGAAAAACCCAAAAACATGGCCATCCGGACATTCAGACCGGTATCACGCATAGTGCAGCCTGTATGCAATCAAAGCACAACAGACCAAGGGCATCTTTCTGAATTTTCCTATTTTCGTCAATGTTTTTCAAAATGATTTTCGTCAATAATTTTCCGACAAAACAGCGCGTTTTCAAGGGATGGTCGTGTACGTTATTATATTCTACTTTTGAATAGCCTTTGCAACCATAGCACTTTAGGGACGAATAGGGCTGTTCATTTTCGAATAATTTAGTATTCGATTAATTTAGTATTCGATTAATTTAGTATTCGATTATTCGAGACTGGGCTTGACCGAATATTCGAATATTCGATACTCGCCGATCAAGTCTTTTAGGCGTCTGCTGCAACTGCATGCCGCACCAGTAAAAAGTTGCACGCAAAGCACACCGGTGTTTTACATACGGCGATCGATATTATAGACCACCCAATGGAAATGTTTGCATTGTATCAAGATCATTACGAGTACATATAATGTTCTGATAACAAGAAACCAAACTCCAGCCTGAGTTTTTGCAAAAATTATTTTAGAAGTGTCAAGGGTTTTACGGTCGAGAACAATAAACCTCTGTCCACAAAAAAATGCGGTATTTGACAACTAAGCGCCGTAACTTTTCTATTAAAATAGCATCAGAGTCGTATCTGTACGTGCATATATTTTTCTTTCTTCGAATATTCGAACCGGCAAAAAGCTATTTGAATATTCGGTTGATGATCGAATATTTCAATATTCCCTATATTCGGGACAGCCCTCGGGACGAATGCTATTTGTAGCCCATTTGACCACTTCCAAGGCGGTGTGTCCCAAGCTGGTTCAACGAGCCAGTTCATGGTGATGCCAGGGCATTGTGAGTTTGAAAATAGTCAAAATAAAGCCAGGATTGCATGGGGATATATTTTCACTTGTAATTTTTTTTTTTTATTCTGGTGTAAACAGGATGATACTGTGCCACCGCGCCCCAGACGAGTGGCTTTCATGGATGTTGACGATGAGAGGGACAGATCTCAACGATCCTTCTTTCGTGAGACTCTGGGACCAGTCCGATCCCTGTTGCGGTGAGATTCAAAGGATGCCTCGTTGATGCCCGAGTCTATTCTGAATGGAATCGTGTTTCATGCTCAGAATTGGAGCCGACTGCAAAAGAAATCCTTATTCATTTAATACAATCTCTAATCTTGTATTTGCAAGTTTCATTTTCACCTGTAGGCCCTACTCTACTTCATTTCAAGGACCCATATCCTTTTCAAGCCATAGGCTTTTTATTACTAGGAACCATACCCATCCTTGCAAATTCCAGCACCATATTGTAAAACTGTACACACAAATTGTTGGACTCTGATTCTAGTGGTATGCCAAACTCAGTGTAAAGGACTATCAGTTTGGGGGTACCCATCCTAACAGATTCCAACCAAACATGCTGTTGGGTTTTGACGGGTTGAGTACTGTTAGGGTTTAATAAAAAATGAGACCCTAACACCCATTGTTAACGGGACTGTGAAAAACAGGTTAGTAGAGGAATGCTACCAGCCTGGGTTACTGAGATATCCCTTAAAATGACTGTGAGGATTAAATTCACGGCAAAACTGTAAATTCATGACAAGTTAATGGTGGAGATCTAATGTTATCTGGGGCCATGCTGATATTCCATTTGTTTATTTGTTTTGTCATTTTTGAGAAATGATATGAAACAAACTAAACTAAAAACGAACCGAAGCCCATCAGAAGAGAATTTCAATCGTCTAAACGTTCCCCTTTTTCTTGAAGGCATGAAAGCAGCGACAGTGAGGTAGATTCCGACCTGGAGATGCTGTCGCAATGCAGCGATACCGCCGTGGACTACCATCGAGATGCCCCTTTCCCATCCGCTCCCGTCCGAGATGAACCACGTCGCTTCCCGAGCGGGAAGCTGCAGGACCAACCATACCACCTCAGACCACGCAGCAAGAAACAGCGCCCTCAACCCAGACCGAAGAGCGTCCTCCTGCCCGTGCCTAGTACCCGGAGCCACAGGGTGAGATTCGAGGAGGCGCTGGAAGCAGATGCGACGGGACCCATGAGCAGAATCCGGAAAAAAATCAACAAGGAAAACCGGAAGCACTCCAGACAGAAAGAGGTCAGTCACTGCTGTTTCACGGAAAGAGATGCTCAACCCCTTCTGGTTGGCTGTTATTAATGGGATGCTGGTATAGGCAAACAATGGATTGAGTATACGCAAGAATGTGCATATGGGCATTTACACACTAATGGGGTACAATTGACTACAAATTTAGGATTTGATCTGAGAGGGGGACACTGGAGGGTACAACAAAGGAAGATATTTCGTTCAGTTGTTTCCTGTACATTTCTGAGGCAGCAATGATCATGTGTACACACAAAAATAGAGTACTTTAGTTTCTCTATACTTTAGAAATTGCAGGGGTCGTCGTAAATAATTATGTGTGTAACATGGACGGAATGTTTGCTATAAATTGCTATAAATTGATAATTATCATGTGCATGCATTTACCCAAATGTCATCTCATTTATATCCATAACCCATTCAAGATTGCCAACAGCCAAAATAAACACAATTTTCTTGGTCTTTAAGATATTCAGCTGTAGCATACGTAACATGGACAGAAATTTTGTGACAAAGTTCTGTCCATACGTAATATTCTGAACATAATACCCTGTTACGTCTGAAATATACAGTAGATTGTTGTGGTTTTTACAGGTAACAATGCTGTAGGGATAAGAATAGAAAAGGCACCATATTTGGTAAATACATTTATTGTAATTTTACTTTCTTTTCAGTATTAACATACTTTCTGTCCATGTTACATACGTAGCATTCTGAGCATACATATCTTGTAAAATTTGCCCGGAAAGTCTTAAATTCTTGGTGAGCACAATCCTCACCAATGGACGGAATGTACAAAGGGAAAAAAAGGGGACAAACAACTGGATATGATGATCCTGCTTCATTTGCCAATCCCATGTCACACTTTTGTACCCATTTACTGTGGAAAGACCCCATATAGACGACAACCATCAAGGTGGTCTTTTTGGTTCAATTTTATTTTTTTTTACACTTTTTTTTGCATTAATTTTCAGAATTATATGGATTTGGGGGGTTAGTATTTTACAGCAAATATTGTAATACTGACCTGTTTAAAGTTTTGTGTGCATATAGATGCTGAGAAAACAAAGAGAAAATAATTGCTGTTCTTGTAGTCTGGTTCCCTGACCCTACTTCAGACAAAACAGAGCAATTTATAGATGTCGGGGAATTATCAGGTCGGGGAATTAGACTAGCTGGCTTGCACTCATTCAAGGATGTGTAACCAATTGGCAAACAAATTGTGGATTAACTATTTGGCGGCAGTATTTGAAGGAAACAAAATTAAGTTTTTTCCAACGATATTCGGCCAACCATCCCTGGAAATTGATACCAAAATGGCACACCAGGTGCCATGATTTCACAAGATTTCTGAGACTATTTGCTTGACAGTCAAGTAAGGTATTTCATAATAATTCAGTAGTTTTGTTTTTTGATGTTTGCAGTGTAAAGGCTTAAATTTCCCAATTACAGATCTTAAAAGCAGCTCTATCTCATTTTTCAAAAACATTTGATTGAATTTGGCATCAAAAGTAGTCTTATAATAAACACGATGACAGTGAAAAAATACAATATGAACACAAGCTTGATGGCAATGGATTCTTCCACAGGTTCTGCGCCATGTATATAAGAGCAATCTCGAGGAAGGGAAGAGTGGACTCAAGAGGCAACTAGACAGAAACAAGAGAGTCTTGGATAAGCAGGTAACGGGTGTTTAAAGCCGCATATCTTATTAGCAGTGGGGTTGGTGAGTCATATGCACTTTTTCCCCCACAGGCTCTCGGAAAGCACTGAGCATGCAAACAGTGCTTCATACATTACACTGGGAAAAGGCAACAAATGTCTATTTAACCCTCCTACTATTATAACTATCACAACCTATCGAAAAACCAAATCCTCTCCTCTCCCACAGCTTGTGTGTCTCAACCTGTCACTCGATAGGTTTTGATAGATAGGGTTGTTGGCTCCAATTGGCACTGAGAGAGGGAGGCTTAATTTTATCATCCCGATGTATATTCCGTCTTCTTACTGATTACGCAGTACCTGCTGCTACGTTGGATTCGAACCGGCCTACCGACCCTGGCATGCTCGGTGGTCGAGTGGTTAAGACATCTGCACTAGTAAGCAGGAGGTCATTCAAGTCCCGCCCGAGTAAGCCTGTGAATTTTTTCTCACAGGTTCTTGGAAAGCACTGAGCATACAGTGCTTCATATACTACGTTTTGGAAAGGGCAAAAATTTCTTTCTAATTGACATCATCCCGGATGCAAATTCCATCTTCTCATTTTTTTGAGGACTTGAGTGAACAGCACTGCTTAAACCTGCTATTTCTGTGCTCGACTGAAAGCTTCAACTGAATGGATTTCCCCCCTACTGGAAGAAAACTATTTTGGACCCCCAAGAGGCACTTGCTATACTGTGCACTGTATTTGGTCTTCCTGAAATATTATACAAATAGCGAATGTTTATGAGTGCAATAGTATGAATAATTTCATGAGGTGACATTAAATGTTCCATTCCATCTGTCACCGAATGAAATTGTTCTTGCTATTGCACGAATGTGAAACATTCATATTTGTTTTATACAACACCTGAATAAATCCTCGTTGGATTGCATGCATGGATTGCTTTGTGTACAAAGTGCCGTTCTCCGTCCCGCATAAAACCGCGGCGAAAAGTTGTCCAATTGTTCCTGCGTGTCTTGCAAATTCATCCAATCGTTTGACTGCGTATTTAATTTGTTTCTTTGTGTTTGCAGCGTCAGCATCACCTACGTATTCCTATATTTCATCGTCTGTTAGAACAAACGGTGATTCGCGAACATCGTCTGCCATTTTATGTGAATGACAGCCGTGATGTAGCACCGCCAATAGTGTGACCGCGGAATTATGGAAGTTCTATTTAACGCGTACCGTTGAATAGAACTTCTGTAATCCAACGTAGCAGCGGGTAATTGAATTCAAATCGGCCAGTCGACCCCGGCAAGCTCGGTGGTCTTGTGGTTAAGACGTCTGCACCAGTAAGCAGGAAGTCGTGGGTTCGAATCCCGCCCGAGTAAGCCTTTGATTTTTTTCACACAGGCTCTCGGAAAGCCTCGAGTATAGGGCAAAAAGAGAACAAAAATCTCTGTTCTAATTTACATGGATCAGTGCTCTTTCTTTAACTTTTTTTCTGTAGACGTAGTGATTGTGGTTTGCTGTCGTAAAACAAAGGTCAGATAAGGCTATTAAGTCCTAATTGACCGACAGGTGGTGGTCACACAAGCTGACTGCAGAGCATGTTACTGTACAGTCAACCAGTGGATTAGGTTCCACACAGCTGATTGGTTGAATCTAGTCGCCGTGTCTACGAGCGGTGACTTCATGCTAGCTCTATGGTTGCACGTCAGTAAATCAACTTTCCTAGACCTAAATGATAAATACGCCAACTTTCAAAATTCAGGAAAAATACAACTTCTGAGGTGTATGAGACACATATTAAAGCTTATTTCATAATTTTTCAGTTTCTGCTTAAATTTGTTTGGATTAACCGATGACTTTTGGGAGAAATTTCCAACCAAAGATGTTCCCCCTAAAAGTAGTCCTGTAGCCCATCGCCAGCGTGAAAAATTATGCCTACGCTCCATTGCAAAATAGAGCCTTTTTAGGGCCCAATTTCATCAGAATTTCACAGTAATACAAGCTGGCAGTCCTGTGCACAGCTTCCAGCCTTCTCTTTTACAAACCCTCAAGTTCATGGCCCACAAAATGCTATAAAGGCAGAGAATTTGAGGGGCGCAAATCGTGATTTGGCCAACCGTAGGCAATTTTGAGCTGATTTACTGGTCTGCAACCCTATCATGATATAACGGACATTACCCAGTTTCACACGAGCCGCTTTGACACACATTGGCGAAAAAATGGCACCCGTATGTCTGTCGCCCAGGATCGATGCCTCGGTAGAGAACGTCCCTCGTTTTGTAGAGCTTTTGCCTTGATATTTTTTTTTATAAAGCCCAACGTACAGAAACTAGTCAAACCTGTTTGCTGGCTATGTACTTTCCGATGGGCTAGTGAAAAAAAGAAAAGCTGCCTATCTTAAAATATTTGATTTCGAAAGTGAATAAAAAAAACAATCTTTTATTAAGTTGAAAGCTACAGTTGGTGATTGTGCATGCCATATTTCCTAGTCTTTATTCAAAATGGCCGTAAAACGTTTTACACATATATACCTATTTGTCTGTGCTAAGATGCAAGTAGTGGTACGGCCTCGATACTTTCGGTCATTTTAAAGGTAGTCCTACATGTAGTATACATCATTTGCAAACATCAATAAACAAAAACTACTGAACTATTACAAAATAACGTACTGGACGGCATCCTGTGAAATCATGCCATTGAAGATTCTGTGTGGTGTGTGCTGCTTGTTGTTATAACTGCGCCTAGCAGGTCCCAAGTTTGTCAGCTGTTGTGTTCCAAACCTGTAGTCTCTGCTTTTGACCTTCCAGGATGCTGAATATGGAAAAGTCTTCAGCGGTCCCAAGGCGGGCAAGTACCGGCCAGCACAGACTTACAGCAGTATGTACATACACTTAATATTTTGTTATCTTCTGGGGTACAAATGCAGTTAACTCATCAACACAACCAAAGGGTCATCCTCCAGACACTAAGACAGACATTTTAATTCAATTCAACTTTATAGTCGATGCGTTCACTGTAACAGCAAATGAGATGAAGTGTTTGTGTTGACATATTTTTTGTTACAGCTAAGGTAACATCAGATAGACCATCTCGCACCATGACGAGGGGTCCAACTGCCAAACGCAAACGCAGTGCCTCAGCAAGCCCAACCATGCACAGACACAAGAGATGTGAGTGTCACCAAGTTATGGACATTATGAATTCCAAGCTGTGTTTAATTCTAATCTTGTATTCATCAAGCAAAACTGACACTGACATAATTTCAGGTAACCTTATCGGCACTCTACCAACTAAGCCATTATGTTGAATGTCGGCAGTATGCAAGTTTGCCAGTATGATAGATGCTAGTCCACCTAACCACCAAATTTTGATGACAAATTCAATCAACAAAATTAGCTGGCCTCACCTTGCAAACTTAAGCAAGCTCTTTCGCAAAGTTTTTTTTAAAGAAAGTTGCAAACGTTATTCCAGCTAATTTTGTTGATTGGTATATTTCAGGTCAATCCAGTCAGCAGTTTGCAGCAGTTTAATTCATTTTCATAATAAAAATTTAATTAAATCTAATCCAACCCAGATCAATCCAATCCAGTTCAAATAAATAATCAAATTCGGTCCAATTCAATTCAATATAATCCAATCCAATCCATTCCATTTCTAGTGAGCATCGGCAACGATGAGATGCTTCCCACCGTCATGCAGGAGTTCCCCTTCCTCCACGTCTCACCCCAGACGGCCCACGACATGTGGGCCAAGCAGATGAGGCAGATGGAACAGCTGACCAGGATGGGAGTAGACCAGCAGTACAAGAAGACCAAGACCCAGCTCAAGGTAACGGACACCCCCACCCCCTCCTTAATGCTTACAACCCCCCCTGACTCCCCTCGGGGGAAAATACAAGCATGTCTTTCGGACATGTGCATTAGCAATCCCTTGTTCTTTAGCAAGTCCCACACCCTAATTTCCTTGACCAATCCAAAGGTTTAGGGTGTTGTCTTGGACGAGAGATAGCCCAGACAGTTTCCATTATAGCCCTGGAGCAGGCCAGGGGAGTGGATGATTTGATCATGCATATAACAGGCCTCTGGTTTTTGGCACCTTGCCCAACATGTAGGTCATAACAAGCTTATGTTTAGATTATGTTAATGTCTCGGTCACTGGATAAGCACTGATTGAAGAAACTTGCACCATGTTATTTGACCGTACTTGGGAATTTGTGCAAGGTAAAATTGTTGACCAATTTTATTTTTTTTACCATTTCTTTTAATTTCTTCTTAGTTGGAGGAGGCAGAGAGACGGCAGGATATCCTCCTAAGAATCATGAAGAAGGAGCTCGGACACAACCAGAGAATGGTCAGTTTCATCAGCAGTCTCAAAGCAGAAACCTGGCACCAATTTCATTGAGCTGCTATGCACAAAAACAGACTTTCCTTACTTTGCCTACTTTTTTTCTTGAAATTCCTATTTTCCTCACTTTTTCTTCCTTTTTTTGTTCCACAACTCCAATGAAATGAAATTTCATTGAATATTTTTCATAATAGTGTTACACACTGTCATATGAAAATCGCACAATGAAGGGCTTGGGTGCAGGAGTACTGCATCTTTACTTCCAAGAGCTTAGTTGAGGATGGAGCGCAAGTGTTGTGAGTACAGCTAAATGAGGCTTGTGATGCTGTGGATATGGGGAAACTACTCCTGAAAGCCGCCAAAAGTCCTGCTTTTATCCTTTTGTCTTTTAAAAATGTTGATCCTACTTTCATACTTTTTCATCTGGGTCTGCCTGAAATCCTGCATTACATCTAATTCAAGCTGATTTTCCTGGACTACCCTCGAAAATACCATAGTCTCAGGTCTTTTACTATTTACTTTTACTATTTTCCACCCGTTTCATAGGTCCTGGGCTCAATTTCGTGGAATCTGTAACTCGGGATTCTGTGCCAACGGTCTGCAATTCTGCGCTCACCGAGCTAGCAAAGAAATTTTACGTTAAACCCCATAAGCGCAGGATCCCTAGTTACGGGGATGTACACATGCGAACAAGCCAGCATTTCTTGCTAACCACTGAAATACGCATAATTTTCTGCTGTAGTTATCGGTGATTTTTCAGAAACTGTTAATGGATTTCCTGAAATTAGGCCCAGGTCACATATATGTGATGTGATCTGGGAAATCCTTCACATAGTGAAATTTGTCATTCTTGTGTTATATGCATATAACATTAATGCAGGCACTGTTGTTTTCAAAACTATTATATTCATGATCCTTTAATGTCTGTAACTGTTGTCGTAAAATTGGGTGTGATCCCTGGCTATACGGCATTCTGGGTTTATGACTTCTGACTAGCGCCCACCCGAACAAAGATACTGACAATTTGGGAGACCGCCAACATAGGGCAAGATAGCTCAGTTGGTAGAGCGCCGGTACGGTAACCCGGAAGTCGCAGGTTTGAATCCCGCTCCTGCCAGTTTCTTTGTTCACTTTGAAAATGTCTTTAACTTGTTTATGCTGTCAGGAATTTAAGAAAACCAGCTGACTTCATTTTGAGAAATCAAGCTTTAAACTTCTGTGCAACTCACTGAGTTTGCACAAAAAGTGACTGATGATAGATTGCAAATTGTCACATTTAAAATGATGGAATTTTTATTTAATATTTTCAGGAATGATAATTTCGATTATATTATTAAAATAATTGGTAGAAGAAACTCAAATTGTCAACAACACATGTGGAAGTGCCATGGCCTAGTGGTTTGGAGCATTGAATTCGTGGTCTGCGGGTAATTCTGCAAGTTGTGGGTTCGAGCCCAGTCCTGGGCCCATAGCACCTCTACGATTAATATGGGTAGAGGCCTTGCAGTGGACTAGTTACCCATCCCAACCCTATTCATACTATGAAGAGATCAGATTATCTTGTCTTGTTTCAGTGTGAGGGGCTGGTTCTTCCACACTTTCCTCTGTAGCCCACACCTTGAGTGGCCTTTGGCCTTGTGATGGGCGATTTCCATAAAATACAAACCAAAATCTAGGGGACTATTGTGCCATTATCTACATTGCATGTTCGGCGACATGTGAAAATGTTTTCCCCAGATCACATCACATCACATATGTACACTTTGCTTCATAGAGAGACATCAAAGAAAGACAGTCCAAGGAGCGAGCCCTGCAACACCGCGTGCAGGAGCAGCGGCAGGTGAACGCCAGAGCCAGGCGTTACTACGACGAGTTCGAGCTGCGGTCGCGATCGCGCATGATGAAGAGACGAACCAGAGAGGAACAGGTGATGAGCCCAACCTCTGCACACAAACTTGCTTTCTACCTTTGTGACTCTTAGCCCTAGCAAGACAATGTAACTCGAAACAAATACCCTTTAAGTAATTTACTTCAAGATATTATGTCTTTTCAAGTTACACCCAAAAAAATAACTTGCTTTTTAAATTGCTATTTGTATAGCAATGCAAAATTTATTCTTTATTTAATAAGACATCGAACGAAAAAACCAAAATGTCAAATCATTTGCAGCCCGACAATAATTCAGGCATATCTTTGTATGCACAAGATGCACAAAAGCCACCAAGAATAAATGCCATTTTGAAGATTAATTTTTTTTTTTTTAAAGTAAGACAAAAATATTTAGAAGAAAAAAATCAATCCAATCTGTTGGAGAGCACAGACAGTATATCTGATCTATCTTTTAAATGTATTGTATCTTCTTTCATCACTCGTGGTGTTCGGGGTGAAATCTTGCTGGATGGTTGAAAATACAACCATTCAGCAAGCAGGCGGCTGCTTTTTCAGCTTGAGCGTTTTATGTTTGGACTGAACAAAGAATGTGGTACTGGACATATTTTTTGGAAGGTTTTACCGAGACGATGGTAAAATGAAAAATGGTCAAATGTGACCACTGTCCGCACTTGGACTTTCGACACGGGAAAATTGTACCGAGACCGTGGTAGAAGTAACCGAGCTGTCAATGTAAGGACTCATGAGGGCGCTTTGCGTGACCTTTCTACATTGACGCGATTGACCCAAATTACGCATGCCTTTAAATTTTTCCGGCTGATGTGTACACATAGGACTACATCGATTAGCACCAATCAAACTTCTTTCTGTATCAATAATAATATCTGCCATGATTGCGACCAAAAAAGGAACAACGCACTGGAATTTGGAAACTTGCCACGTGCACCGCACCGCGGTGAAACAATGCAAAGCGCATGCGTAGTGTCCCAGTGTAGCGCTCGGGCAGGATGTACGCTTTCCTGAGCCGCTTTTACCGACTCGCACTGTCCGCACTGGACTTATCGTCTCGGGAAAAGTTACCTGGTCAGTTTTCCTGGGCAGCAGTTGCCCGGTAGAAGTAACTGCTGGACTCAGGAAAAGTAACTAAGAGGAAAACGTCCTAGGCTGTCCGCACTGGACTTAAAATGGGAAAAGTACCCATCGTCTCGGTAAGTTTTACCAAAATAAGTCCAGTGCGGACAGGGCTTAAGCCTAGAAACAACGTGGTACTGGAAGAGTTTTAACTGCTTCATTGTCAGCCCTTGTTTTAGAGCATTTGCCAATGTTCAATTTCTCAGAATTTCCACAGAGCCGAACTATTCCAAGTGCATGTATCGCATGCAACAGACCCCCCCCCCCCCCCCCCTACGGGATTTACATTTTTAACCAATTATTGGTATGTGTGTGCAGATTTTCAAGAAGCTCTTTGAAGATGGGCTGAATATTCAGAAGGATCGCATCAGTGACCTGAGAAAATACGCACGGGAGAAGCGACAGGATTCGGCACAGCGGCAGCAGGATGAGATAGATTCACTGGAAAACTAGTATCCTTAGAATGTTGTTTAAGTGCATCCGACGAATCAGGTGCCCGAGTACCCGACCACCGATGTCAGGAACCGGTTCCAGATTATGGAATGCGAGTACCCGTAACCGAATTAACATATTACTTAGTAATTTCTCAGACAATGAAAAAGGTTTATAAATGTCGTTTGTGGTGAAACCAGAGTACATGGAAAAACAAAACGGATTAACATCTGTGACACTTGCGAAAATGCAGTTTACACCGAAAAGTCATAGAGCTCACTGTATTAATGTGCGGACCTTTTATGAACAATATGAACAGCAATTTCCAAGATTTATTTTTTGGGATTGGCTTTCTAATTTTCCGTAAATACACACCCCTAATGTTGTTAGAATATCCCAGAGCGTAAGTAAAATCACTAGTCAGCCCACATGCTACAGGGAATGAACAATGACAAGGGAATGCTTGTGTGACAGTTCATTTAAATAGCTGTGACTTGACTTGAGACCAGACTTGCCGATGCTACTTGTGATTGACTTGTGGTGAGACTTGGGGTGAGACTTGGGGTGAGACTTGTGGTGAGACTTGTGGTGAGACTTGTGGTGAGACTTGTGGTGAGACTTGTGGTGAGACTTGTGGTGAGACTTGTGGTGAGACTTGTGGTGAGACTTGTGGTGAGACTTGTGGTGAGACTTGTGGTGAGACTTTGGGTGAGACTTTGGGTGAGACTTTGGGTGAGACTTTGGGTGAGACTTGGGGTGAGACTTGGGGTGAGACTTGGGGTGAGACTTGGGGTGAGACTTGGGGTGAGACTTGGGGTGAGACTTGGGGTGAGACTTGGGGTGAGACTTGGGGTGAGACTTGGGGTGAGACTTGGGGTGAGACTTGGGGTGAGACTTGGGGTGAGACTTGTGGTGAGACTTGTGGTGAGACTTGTGATGTTCACACAGCTCGACACCAGTAGGTCAATTAACAATGTTCAGATTAAAAAAGTGCTAGTGGTCTCACATTTTCCTGAGGTAAAAGGACTGGGGTAATTTATGACTTGCTCGTCATTGCCTTAACTTGCATTCCTCCAGCTATCAGAATCAGTTCAGTATGCTAGCAGAGGCCATAGCTAAGGAGCGATATGACCTTCAGACCAGGGACAAAGCTCAGACGAAGGTTGGTTGCATTGGTTGCTGGTTCTGCATCATGTATCCACATCTCCGAAGCGAGGGATCTGAAGAAGTTTTCTCTCATTTATTGGCGTCTAAATCGTAGATTCATAAAATACTTGAGACAGTTTGACTATTCCTATTGGCCGAGAGCCTCGTGGGTGTGTTTAAACCTTTGTTTTAACGCAGCTGGGATGTTAAACACAGTGCATATAAACCGGTTGTTCTCTGCTGATATGCTGTGGAGAAATCACTTTAGACACGCGCACTCACAAAATGGAATGAAGTTCCTATGTTGGGCAACTCTAAATGCATGTGCACTCGCGATGGGCAAGTTCAGAGCACCTTCGTACGTACTCCAGGTTGACATGCACACACATGTTTTGTACTGTGCAAGTAAAAGTGGGGTGAAAAGCTTCACATTTTGTCCGTTCTACAGGAGATCTTTGCTGGGGGGAGGTGAGTTGGTCTCGCCAATGGTGGAAGTTACCCCGCGTGGGTCTATAATGGGTCTGAAAATTGGGAGTAATTTCTTTGGTATTTATTGAAGATTTATCCTCTTTAGATCTGGGCCCAGGAAAACCGCAAGGGGGGGGGGGGGGGGGGGGGGGGTTGGCAATTCAAAATGTCGCCAACGCTGCCACCTCTGATCGTAACCCTTTACCTAGAGTGGCTTTTAGCCTTGTATTGGGTGATTGCAATAAAAACAAAATCATGTTTACGTGCATGAACGTATGGACCATGCCTGCAGTAGATAGATCCCAAAAGTTATTTCATGGCAGAAATAATTGGCTGTTTTATTTTACAATCTACATAAAACTTCAAAATGACGCAGACTTCTCTCCGCAATCAACATCATCTTCGAAGCAAACAATAGGCACCACGCTGAATAGAGTGGTTGGTCCTATTCATTGGAGCTCTCCCCCTTTCGTGGGAATGAAAGCTTTGTTTGAAAAAGATCCATCTATTTATTACACTCCCATTTGAAAACAATATAGTTCAAAAATGAATGGATTGAGTAGCGCCGGAATGTGCCTATAGATGTCAACCGGCCAGGTGGTCTTTTTCAAACCGAGGCTATGGCCGTCGTCCATATTCAAGTGGTGACAAGCGCCTTGTGTGGTTAATTTTGTTCATTTCGGATTTACTTTGAATTATAACTAATGTGATTTTGATAGTATATCACAAGCTGCGTCCAAATGATTCAGTGTCATTCATCCTTGCATTCAT